>APFE031257324.1:0-62401 GCA_000404065.3 Pinus taeda
CACGTGCTTGATCTTGTCTATTTTCCCATTTTGGAACCTTGTCTTCATCTTTTGGTTTCTTCTCTTGGCCCGTGGCTATTCTGTAGAGACCTTTACTTCCAAGTAAATCTTCCATGTAAGATACCCATTGGAAGTAGTTAGTGTTGTCAAGAATGGCTTGGCATGGACTTTCCATTTTTAAAAAAAAAACTGAAGCTGAAGATGCTGAAAGTAAGTGTTCCAATGGATAGATCTCGAAAATTAGGCTGTTTTAAAAAAAACGGCTCTGAAAAAAGCTTCCGGATGAAGAAGTTATGGCTTTTTGAAAAAAAATTGTTGAAGTCGCCCGCAAAGTGCGCGAATGTGTGGGAATGAAAAAAACGCCCCCACAAAATGGAGATTTGAACCCAAGACCTCTACTCTCTTAAAAGAACTTTGAACCAATTGATCTATTACAAAAATTTGAGAGAGAGAGAGGGGGGGGGCTTTGGGTTGCGTGCTTGCCTTGAGAAACCTCTTTTTCCCTACAAAACACAAAACACAAAAACCAACACGGACATGCAAAGAAAAATGAACCTTATGGCTCGAAGTTAGCTTTACCCAAAAAACTAAATATTTAAAAAAAATTGAACCTTGTGGCTCAAAGTTAGCTTTAGCCGAAAAACTAAATATTTTTCTCAATGTTTCGGATTTTCCGAGATCACACTAAGGTGCAGGGAAAAGAGCATACGCATGAGAAAAAATCCTTCCTTTCTGTTTCTGATTTGCCCAGATCGCACAGAGTCGCAGGGCAAAGAGCATACGCAGAAATGAAAGGTATAGATCTGGTTGAAAAAAGGTAAATAAACCGAAACCGAAATAAGCAGAGAGAAAATAACAGTAAACTGCAAATAAAGACTGTATACCTCCAGATCTTAAAAATGACGCAGATAGGGCTACCGGAAACCTTTTCGCGTGAAACGAAAGGGGTTCCTCACTGGAACAGATGCTCCGAACACAACAGAGCAGTCCTCTCCGCCCGAAAGCAGTCAGAAACAGTAGATCTAGGAAACGACAGCCGCATGCAGTTCTACCGGCTTCAGATTTGGATCACCAACGGACGCGGCCCTCAAATAGCTCTGATACCATGTAGGAATTTACAGGGTAAGTTCCTCAGACAGAACACCAGAAGGACACCGCTCACAAACAGATCACAGATCAATACACCAGTATTTTGACGTGGTTAAAACCCTCAGAGAGGGAAACAGTCCACGGCCTGCGCCAACGTGGCTACTACAGGCAATTTATTAATAAAAGAATGAAAATTTACATAAGCTTCTCTCATGCACGGTTAACCTACAAATGACCCTCCATGCGCTTTAAATAGAATTCATGGACCAATCGGGTGTCAAGCCACGGATCAAGTGTCGGTAATACCGAGGAGAGAATGAACCGTCGGATCACTACATATCGTGACCGTGGGATTGTAAGTTACAAAATATACAACGGTAAAGAAACACACTTTACCTAACTCTATACTAGACCAAGTTGAACTTAACTATTTCCTGTGTCGGAATATCCTAACACATCCTCTCCCATGAATACTCCTACTAGCTATTATTGCTTTCTCTTTGCTGAATTTTCATACAAATGTACCAATTCAAATAACCAGGATGTCACAGTGATATCATCGACTACCACTTGTTTTTTTGTCAACAATTATCTTCAAGAGGTTTTGACAATAACCAACAAACCAGAGTGACAACACCTTATTTTGGCTTTCGAGATTTCCTTCACCAACTTCAATATTTCCAACTGACTTAACCTAAAAATTTAACAATCAACATACAGAGTGGTATTATATTTTCTCCTCCAGTGTACATTGTAGTGTTGGATCACAACTTGTACCTATTGTATATTCACAACTTCCACTTATTGTATATCCTTTTTCTAGCTCTAAATGTGTAAATGTGTGTGTCATTGAACGTTATCAAAAAATCCCTTAACACTACTATTTCAATGTTTTAATCTACATTTCTCTTCACTTTAATTCTTATGCATTAGATTACTTACCCCTATTTTATTTAACCATTGCTTGGCTTACCTTAGTCTAATAATATCACATAGATAATAAGTGTGGTATCTAAGAACATCACTTTGGGAAGGTTGTACCTGCGAGGAGAATATGGTGAATATGGAGGTTGGTTAGTTGTACAACCCTTTGGCAACAAGTGGTTAAACAAAGCAACTATTAATGGAGGATTGAATCAGGCATAGGAATATACCTACTACAAATTCTTCTATTATCCAAAGAGCTTTAGTTCATCTAAAGGGCTTTGGTTTTGGTTTATACCCTTTTAGGGAACTGGCTAGCTTAGTAATTTGGAAATATATGGCTGGTGAATGTAGGTATGGATCCTTGATTCATATTTAGAATTTCTTATAATGTAACTTAAATATATAATATAAAAAAATATCTATTTATAGCTATATACATTTTCTTAATTAAAATTGTGTATATATTTTTTAATTTAATTTTAAAAACTCGTTAAAAAATTTCAAGTAATAGGAATTTTCTTTATCTTTTACACAACACTTGTCACTCTATTGAGAGCTTCAAGTAAATCCTTAGAGGAATTTCAAATAAAGTTCAGGTTTGGGAGGTGACAGAGAACAACATAAAAACATAGGACAAGTGCATATAAATTGTAGAGTCAAGAAATTATAATAACGACCTTTGCCCCTCTAGAGTTATACCAATCGATGTAGTACCATGTAAAACTAAATGAGTTGAGAAATCCTTACAATACCATCCAGTGATGAAGCTTTATAGAGTTGTATTCATGCATGTACATGCACCAAATAAATTTGAAAGAACAAGGACATCTATTCAAAACCATACATCATTATCTTGTGATAGATGAACACAATCTTGGACTATGCCAACTCCGCCCATAAGTCTTGACCTTGTAACATTCAAAATCCCATTCCTCCACACATGTATGTTTGTAGTGCACGAATGAAATGTTTTAAAAAAGAAGTTTGTATACTGCATGAAAAAGTTTTAGAAATATATATTTCCTAAGAATGGTGGGAAATGTTAATATAATTTTGGAATGGACGAAGTTTTCATGGCACAAACTTTTATAGGTTGAGAAAACCAATGGGATAATACATTTCGAAGATGACTACGTTAGTAGCATCATAAAGTATGTCACTCCTAACATTCTCATCAATTTGGGATATGCCTTGGATGAATGGTCGCCTAATTTTATTGCCCAGTGCTTATCCCAATAATTGAGGGAGTGGTTTTTTTTCTAGCTATGAAATGTTGAATTCCACATGTTATCAATAAGTTGTAATTAAATCTATAATTGTTTCTATTCCATATTTCTAACACATAGCTTCAATGTTCTACACCCATATTACTACAGTGTATTTGGAATTGCACAGCCAAAATTGGATTCTAAATATGTATGTTTCATTGTAAAAGCTTCCATTCAAAAGATGGAAATATATATATAATGAGACACTTTATTTTAGTAACTCGGTAGTTTTAAGTAGTTGATCTAACTTGGATAATGATTGACGCAGGGATTATCCACTCTAAGATTCCAAATTGATTGTAGTTGAGACACTTTCACCCAATGGTAAGAGGGTGAATGATGCTTCCCTCTCAAATGCCAAATTCTTGTAATTGAGGTACCTTCATCAATAATGTAATGCTGATATTTTATAGGGTAACTAATGAGAGAGAGAGAGGAGGTATATTTAAATTTAAATATACATCATTTTTATTAATTTTCTATTTTTGATTCTTTATTATTATGGAGGAGG
Source organism: Pinus taeda (assembly GCA_000404065.3). Classification (NCBI taxonomy): domain Eukaryota; kingdom Viridiplantae; phylum Streptophyta; class Pinopsida; order Pinales; family Pinaceae; genus Pinus; species Pinus taeda. Next base: position 3,796 of record APFE031257324.1, read on the forward strand.
AGGAGAGAAGAGGTGGCAAAGCAAGGTGGGGTTGGTCTTGTCATTTAAAAAGAAAAATGAGTCATTGTTTAGTGACAATCCGCCAAAGCTACCATTGCTAAGCCAAATCCATAGCTTTACGCGTGCCCTAAGCATGGCTTCGCATTCCTTTTCACTAGGTGAAATTGTTAGTTTTAATTTATTTGATTGCACTACTTATATTCAATAACTCATTGTTCATGCAATACTACTTATATGTATTTAATCCTTTATATTTATATCATTAATGTTGACCAGTTATTGTTGTATTATTGTTGCAAGTTACAATGTTTTCATTGATATTTACACAACAACGCTAACGCTAATGTGTTGCAGTTGTTCAGATGTCCTTGAGATCTTGAAATAATTAGTATGAAATAATTAGTATGAGTAATGTGGGGATGCTTTACAGTGATGGTGTACTCGCCCTAAAATCCTAAAAATTTGAAGGTCCCGCTCTCATGATCAGTAAAACCACTACTGCCTTTGTTTATCCATTCTTTTAACAATTTGTCCATCGTATTGCATAGAGGCGGAGGTGGCCATGCCGACCAAATGGCTATGGCTCCCACAATAGGGTGAGAAAATCCTTCGCGCAGTACTTGTTCCAAATACCTGGCCTGTTACACCTTTAAACATGAGATTCATGGAGGGCTTAGTTTATTGAATCAGGAAATTTTGGACAACAAAGCTTGCTTACCTGTGTAGTTTGATTCACGTTATTTTCAATATCGACCTTGTTAGCCAGGTTGGCAGACCCAAAGACCCCAATTTCTCCAATACAAATCTCATTAATGATAGGTTAGGCTTTGAAAAATGGGATTCCAAACCTACTCCTTCAATCAACCTTGGCCGACTAATGTCATGCAGTTTTTGCACATATGCATCGGGTATGGCGACCATGTCATTTTAGGTATCGATTGTATTGTAGTCGTTCATGAACATTGGAGTAGAGGGATTGGGCCCTAACTTGTCCTCAAAGAATGAAAAATCAAGCATCTCGTTGCTGACATCCCATTGGATGAATTAGCCCGTGTATCTTCCTACTATGGAATGGACTCGATTGTCCCCTACCTCTTGGAGTTGTTGGGCATTCAGATTATCTACCCACTGCATAACATATTTGGATCCTCCCACACTATGTCGTGCCCCCGCATCTTTATATCATTTTCTTTGCAGAAGCTCACCATGGCATCTCTATGTCTGTAATTCTCTTACCCTTGCTCAAGCTCTGTGATGTACCATTTTAGCTCATTCAGAAATGTTGCTACGTTGAAACGTTTTAGAAAACATTTCTGAAATCAAAATATATTAGCTTTAGATGAAAACAAATCATCCAAACACGAAGCGTTGACAGGATAATTTCTGAATCAAATTGGATTAAATCGAGATGAAATAAAAAGGAAAAGCTGGAGTATTAACACAATAATTCAGTGATTAAATCCACCTGATAAACATTGTTTTTCATTATAGTGTTCGCTATTTGCGCACCCTATGGGGATGTCCCTCTTGGTTTGCTTGATGAATAGTTTGGCTCCTTTCAATCGATGTCATGTATTAACAGCTTGCACAATGAAATGTCCCTTGTGAATCTGTAATATGTAGCCATCTTAATTAACAACCCATCAGACTTTATATTATATATAAAGTTTAGAAAAAAGCCATTGTAATGTTTAAATCATGTTGAGATGGAGGATGATGGGCCAACATTTCCACCCTTTTTATCCCCGTGCAAAATAATGTGAAAATTAAACCTATATCAAAATCAATGTCATAAATAATATAATAAAAAAATATTATAATGGGTAGGAGAAAAATAAAAATAAAAATTTAATAATAATAATAATTTACATCTCAAAGTTAAAAGTTATATCAAATGTAACATTTATAAGGATAGACATCAAAATATTTTACTATACATTGCATGCTTCCCGATTTAAATAAAAATTATAAAAACAACTAAATTATAATTTTATTTTAAATTATTTTATTATTATTTATAAAAAAAATAATAGGTGAGTTAAACCTATATACAATATTTTATTTTTTAAGGAAATTCACTCCTCCTTCTCCTTATCATGGAGACTAGTAACTTATAAATAAGCTTTATACTATGGCTTATTGATACTATGTACCTAAAAACCTAAAAACTCATTTCATATGACCCTTGTTTATTGGGCAATTATTATTATCTTTAATCAATTGAAAGGGTATAACCACTTTGAAGATAAATTTTAACCTTTGATTTGATTAAGAATCTTTTAAAATAGTCTGTGAAGATTAAATATCTAATATCTACCTAATAATTATTGATAATTAAATTACAATTCTGAATAACTAAATTATAATTTTGGATGTCTTGTAGCAAAATAAACATATCTAGTTTTGAATATTGCTTAGTGATATTTGAATGTATTTTGATTGAAAATTTCTGAAAATTTCAGAAATTTAATGGACAATAGGAATCTATTTGTGTGTATTTTGATTGCAGATTTCCAAATATTTCCAAAATGTAATGGAAAAAAGCAAAGTCAAACAATCAACATTGAAACTACAATCAAGATGTCACTTTTATATAATACAAACTCAATTTTGACTAAAATTATGTTCATAAAATACAAACTCAAATTCAATTTCAATCAACATTATATTCATTTATATAACATAAACCCCATTTCAATCATTTTGATTAGAAATTTCACCCAACATTGTTGAGCTCGTTGGAAATGAATGGACAAGAAAATTGAAAAAAATGATTTTTTAGTTTAAACACCCCACTCTTGGGTGATCAAAATTCTAATATAAGAATAAATATTTACTAATATACTAACCAATCAATTGGGGAGATCCTCTAATTATTTACCGTCAAAGAAGGTGGTATCGTATCACAATATGAATCATTAGAATGTGCCCCACTTTCTACTCAAATCTAAAACATAGATATTAGAATTCACCTACATGCATAATAAATTCTTACAAAGAGAGTATCATAAATTAAATGTCATATTTGTTAATATTTGCATCAAATAAATGCCAATCAAGATTTTCATGAAAGACTCGACACACAAAAACTTCTGGAGGGAGATGAATCCTAGGGTTTCGCAGGCGAGGGTTCTGTCACACGAAGGGAAGAAGGGCTATTGATTTCGGAAGCAGCGCAACCGGACAGATCTCGGGTGCGAGATCCAGAAGCTTAGGAAATAGAGCAAGAAAAGGACGGAAACTTAAAGACTGAGGGTTAAACAGAAGCACAGGATCTGAGGGAACGGAATGGAAACGGAGCAGGGGAGGGGAGAGATCCCCTCCTTCAAAGCAGTGATAACAGGGGAAGCGAGGAAGGAACAGCAGAAGGAAGGAGACAGAGCAAATGAAAGCAAGACATCAGCAGCGGGAATGCAAAAGAGAACGGGAGCAACAAGCAAATGTCTGCCGAGGGCGACAAACAAACCCAGGTTTGTAATACCGCATAATAGATTAGAGAAATATAGAAGCTACATGAAGGATTATGCGTTGATCTGTAAGTTTGTAGGATATTGGCCAGCTGAGAAATACCTTCTCAGATGGATCCAGCAAAGGTGGAAACCAAAAGGGCATGTAGAAATAAAGCTGGGGGCGAAGGAATTTTTTACAATTATATTTTCTAACCTAGAAGACAGGGGAAGGATCTTTGAGGAAGGCCCCTACTTCATGAACAATGCTGGGTTATTTATGAGACAGTGGGTAGACTGTTACAACCCAGATAAGGAAAGAATGTTAGAAGCCCCGGTTTGGATCAGACTCTTTGGCCTTCCAACAGAATTCTAGTACCGAGAGATCCTTGAAGGTATAGGTAATGCATTAGGATCGTTTGTGAAAGTGGCAGAATCGACAAAGAGGGGAAGATATACAACATACGCAAGGATATGTGCGTACATGAACATAACAGAGCCACTTCCAGACACAATAGAGTTGGAATATCACGATGAGATCTGGCATCAACCAATTGATTACGAACACATTCCCTTTCGTTGCAGAAGATGCCATGAGTATGGTCATGTGTACCGAGAATGCCCTATCACGTTAGCAGAAAAGGAAAAAGAAGCAGAAAATGAGAGGAGAAATGCGGTAAAGAAATCAGGAAAGGAGGATGAGGACTTCAGAGCAGTGCAGAGGAAGAAAAAAAGAGGGAATAACAAGACTCAGATGGACAAACAAAAAGGAATTCATAATATTGAATCCCAAAACAAGTTCCAAATACTGCAGGATGAAGAAGTAGAAACAGAGGACAACGAAGATGAGGAAATAGAAGGAATGGAAGTCATAAAGGAAAACGCAGATAAAGAGACAGATCAAGAGAGGATAGAGAATCCAATAGAAAACCAAGAGGATCAATGAGGAATGGAAATAGACCCACAGAAAACAAAAGGAGAGGAAGAAGAACAAGTAATGACGAAGCTCTTGCAGGAATGGAAGAGGCTCGATGAAAGATTTATTCCAGAGGATCAGAAACAGATGTATAAATAAGCCTTTCAAAGATATAAAGAGAAAAAAGGAATAGCGGAAGATCGAAGAGATTGGGAAATGGCGTTGCAGGAAACACAAAATACAGGAATGAGCAGTATTGGCAAGGGAGGCAAAAAAAGAGGGAGAAGAACAATGAGTGAAACAATTCAAGAAGTCAGAGAGATGCTAGTTAATTCAGGAAGAGTTATACCTCTCTAAGAGGTATTTCAAACCCCTCCGAAACTTTTGCGATGATCATCACAAGCTGGATACAGCATAGACAAAGAAACATAATTTTTTCCATAAAAAACCAAGAAGGCCAGCGCGTCCTCCAGCATGAAGAAATTGAAAAAGTGTTGGTTAATCATTTCAAAACCTTATTAAATGAAACTCAGGACAATAGAACAGAAGCTATATCGAAGATAAGCAGGGAGATTCATAAACTGGTAACTAGAGATCAGAATTTGGCTCTGATGAGGAAAGTTACAAGGGAGGAAGTGGAGGAAATAGTCAGGAATATGAAAAGGAACAAAGCTCCCGGGCCGGACGGGTACACAGTAGAATTCTACCAAGCAGGATGGCACTTCCTTGCTGAAGAGGTTCTAGAAGTGGTGGAGGAAGCAAGAATCAATCAAATAATATGGCCAGGTATAAACTCAACCTTATTGACTCGTATTCATAAATCTTCCCAAGCGGATCAAGCTGAAGGCTTTCGCCCTATAGCCTTATGTAATGTTATCTATAAGATAGTGGCACCTGTGGTGGCCCAGAGGCTGAAATCTATTCTCCCGAACATTATATCCCCAGAACAAACTGGGTTTGTAGAAGGAAGACAGATTTTGGATGGATTAGTGGTGGCCCAGGAAGTAATCCATACTTTGAAAATAAAGAAGGAAAAAGGAATGCTGATAAAGTTAGATTTGTCAAAAGCCTATGACAGGTTAAACTAGAGATATCTAGAAGCCATTCTTCAAGCCTTTGGATTCTGCGACAGATGGGTGAAGTAGGTCTTAAGCATGATTTCCACACCGAATTTCTCCATCTTGCTAAATGGAGCCCCATCTACTACTTTTAATGCTTCAAGAGGACTTCGACAAGGGGATCCCATATCCCCCTTCCTCTTCATAATTGCAGCAGAAGGATTAGGTAGATATTTCAAAAAAGAATTAAGAGAAAGGAAAATTCAGGGTCTGAGATTATGGGGCAATCATACTACTGTCTCCCATCAACAGTTCGTGGATGACATAATGATTTACTGCAAAGTTTCCTTGAATGAGGTGAGAAGGATAAAGAGAATTCTAGAGGTGTTTATGAAAGGTTCAGGTATGGAGGTAAATAAGGAAAAATCAAGAACATTCTTTTTTAATACAGTGGAACCCATCAGAAATCATTTAACTAGGACCTTGGGCTTCAGAAAAGGGGAACTCCCAACAAAGTATTTAGGAACTATGCTAGACTCATCATCCCTTGAAATAGGAAACTGGAATTCTATCGTGGAAAAGATCATGAAAAGACTGGATAATTGGTCTTTTCGTACTCTGAATCTTGCTGCAAGGGTAGTTTTGCTCAAATCAACCATCCATGCAATCCCAATATATCCTCTCTCTGTAATGGCAGCACCAAAAGGGATATGTAACAAGCTGATAGAGATATACAGGAAATTCCTATGGGGAGGACCTAAGCAACAAAAGAAATGGGCACTCTGCTCATGGGATAGCCTAACCAAACCAAAAGAAAAAGGTGGACTAGGTCTAAGGGACGCATCGATCCTAAATCAAGTTCTAGCAGCCAAATTAAGATGGAGATCGATGCAAGGAGGAAAGGACCTGTGGAAAGAGATATGGACAGCAAAATACAATATGCCATCAACTCCTGCAGAAATATTAAGGAAACAAGAAACACCTCGAGGATCAGATATATGGAACCGACTAATCAAAGCAGAGAATTAGTTGATGGACATATATTTTGGGAAATTAGAGGGGGTCAAAATGCAAGAATTTGGGAGGAAGCATGGCAACAAAGGGAGAAAATGTTGAATCTACAAGGAATGCAGGACATCTACAGAACAGGTATGGAAAGAGAACTCTTTAGGGTCAAATATTATTGGATAGAAGGGGAAATTAAGAGTGGAAGGAATGGAAACGAATGGAAGACTGGAACAGGAATGCAACGGAGGAACAAAAAACAATGTTCAGTAAGGAATTAGATTCCAGGAAAATAAAAAACAGAGGAGGCAATGATATTCTACGATGGGGTAAAGAAACCAAAGGAACTTTCACTATTAGGGAAGCATATAATGTTAAAACCCAGCAAGAGCAGGGGGAAGATGAGCAGAAGTGGAGGAAGCTGTGGAAAAATAAATGGTGGCCGAAGATAACGATGTTCATATGGCTAGTAGGGAGAAAACGCATTCTTTTGTGGGACCGAATCCAAAAAAGAGGATTCTCGGGCCCATCAAGATGTTGCCTCTGCTTCCAAGACATAGAAGACCAGGAACACCTTCTCAATGGATGCAGAATGGCCCAGTTCCAATGGGATAAGACTAAAGAGTTATTTTCGACAACTGAACGAAATCCACAGGATATAACACAAACTTTATGTAATTGGGGAGAAGGAAAGTTTAAAAGCTCGGTGGTAAGAAGAGCCTGGAACATGGTGGTAGGTTTCAATGTGTGGAATATTTGGAAAGAGAGGAATGGACGAATCTTCCAGGGGAAAATATCAAACTCGGAAGAAGTCTGGCAAAGGACCCTAAAACAAATCAGAGGATCAATCCTCGCAGAAATTTGGACAGAGGAAGATTGGAAGACCTCTGAGGAAGAAGCAGAAATACTAAAAAGGCTGAACCTGGAACAAGGGATGGTCTTTCATCAAAAAGCAAAGCAACACCAACCTATCGCTGGCCAAAGTCTTGTTGTCCTTCGTAAGCCTCAGGAAGGGTTTATCAAGCTCAAATTTTACGGAGCGACTAAGGGGAATCCAAGTCCAGTAGGATTTGGAGGAATCTTTAGAAATAGACAAGGAGAGGTAGAATGGATCTATGCAGATCATGGAGGAACAATGAGTAATAACGAAGCAGAATTTATGGCAGCTTACCAGGGCCTCAAAATTTCTACAAGAAATGGATATAGAAAGTTAGAGATCGAAGGCGATTCAGCCCTGGTCATAACCACCATTAGAAAATTAATACGAGGGAAACAATGGGAGCAGGTTGTCAAAAGCTGGAGAACAGCGAGTATAGTCCAAGAAATCGAAGAAACTTTGAAAGGTATCGAATACAAAATCACATCGCATGTAAGGAGAGAAGGAAATAAGCCTGCGGATTGCTTGGCCAATTGGGGAAGTAAGGAATTATTGGTGAAAGTGAATGACAGCTGGACAAATCAAGCAGCGATGACAAGATGGGACAGTTTAAAACAACTCATAGATAATGATAACCATGAATCAACATAATGGTAATAAAAAAACCGTGAAGATCTGGAGCGGGAAGATAAGGCAGGTTTATTTGGCACAGAAGACAGGACAGAAGGATGGCGGCCTCTCCACCCTATCATTAGCATTTAATGATAATTCAAAGCAGCAGGTACGCAGTCCAAAAAAAAACTCGGAAACCACCGCAGAGGGCATCATTCAAGTTGCAAGGAAGAAAGGAAGTGGAGGGAAAACCCATCATAAACGAGAAGGTGGCGTGATTTCTATAAGGCGGAGCAAGAGAATGATGGAAGACAGCAAGAACTTGGAGAAGGTGGCGAGGAAAGGTGAGACCTGGCAGAGGAACCATCATCAACGCCTCAACCGAACCAAAATGGCAGCGAGCAGGGATAAAGGAGTCCAGGCAGAGCGGGAGGCTTCCGGAGAAAGGCAATTGGAACGGAGCAGAGTAAAAATTGAAATTGAAAGCTCAGACGAAATGGAGAATAACCAGGACGAGGGTTATCGGAGCAAGACTTTTGAAACAGGTCAGAGCAGCAAAGGTACTAAGCGAGGTAGAAAGGATGGAAGAAGGAAAGCTCGCGAACAAAGAGGCAGAGGTAGACCCCGACAAGCTAACTTCAGTGAGGACCGGAATCAGCCTCAGGGAAAGAGAAAAAGGGAGAAGAAATCTATACGCAGAGCGGTGCATGAAGCAGAACAGGCGTACAATCTCGAGAAAAATGAGGACATAAGGAAAATCATTGATGCTATGGAAGACAGAGTCTTGGAGGAACCGTCTGACCCGGAGATGGAAGAATGGACTTCCCAGTTGCCTGACCCAGGCAACACCAGAGGTAGATTAACCCTGTACCGGCGAGCTTTTCACACGTATTGGGTGCTGAAGCATCTCTTGGCTAAAGCCATGGAGCAAGTAGCGGCAGAGATGGTGGAAATGGCTCAGGAAGCGGCGGCTGCGAAGAAGGAGGTGGCGCACATTGAAGGGGTGTTGCTTATATAGAACGAACAAATCAAGGAGATTCGGGAGCTAGTGAAGACCAAAGACAGCAATGAAATCACAAGGGGATGTGCAGGGAATTAAGAGGCTCGTTATCCGTCCTTTTTGAATTTTGATGCTACTGCTCTGTTTCTTGAAATTTAGTTTGCATGTCAAAACAGTAGTAGTAAAGATAGGTCTTTTAGAAGATCTTTGAAAGAATAGTTTTTGGAAACTTCTGGAGTAAAAAGGTTTAATGGCCTGCAAGTTTGTAATGACAGTATTTGGAAAGAAAAACAGTAGTGAATGTTTGATGAAGAGGAACCAACAGATCCGGTTTCCCATTTGGGCGGATTGAGGTTCCTCAGCTTGTATTTTCAAATGTGATTTAGATAATAGAAATGCAGTAGTTTACAAAAAAAAAAAAAAAAGACTCGACACACAAAAACTTCATCAAATACTTTTTATGTGGACACTTTTTTTATCATTTACAAACATAGCCATCTATAAAAATGAACTCACTAGGATACAAAGAGCGCAGCAAAAGGCCTCTCTTGTAGTAGATCACTATTACTATCAAAATTCTCACATAGAAAAAGGGTTTCCTATAGTTTCCACAACTTGAAAAACAACCTTATCACTAGGATCCCCTCTAGTAGTAAGTGAAATGGGACTTTACATCTTCCTTATGTTGAGGGTGATTTCCTCAACATGAGAAACATAACTTTTAGTGAAAGAAAACAAGGACCACCTAATTCTTTAATGAACGTTAACCACATGGCTGAGCCTCTTTGATATCGTATAAAAAATAGAAACACTTACAAAAAATACTTTGAGAATTACAATATATATGGCCCTATGTTTGAGGGAATTGTTAGATAAATAAGAACTTTGCATCTAATCTAATGTGCAAGTTCCCCCAATTCAGCTCCCACTCACTTAAAATGCTATATCTAAAAGAATAATCTTGTTAATCTTGTTGGCGCTCAAAATTTTGATCAACAGTAATAAAATCTACAAGAAAGATTGATAATTTCCTTTAATCAAAATGAAGCAAAAAAGAAAATATCCATTAAAATGTTATATCTAAATTAAACACGCTAGTGGCCCTTAACATTTTAATTAATAGTAATAAAATCTAAAATATATATATATCAATAAAATAATCCTTGATATACTCTAAAATGATCTATTTTTTAATATTCCTTGATATCTCTAAAATGGCCTAATTTTTTAATAAATATATTTTAAGTTATTTAACTATATTATTTTATTTAAAATATATTATAATTTATTATTCAAAACAATATATAGCTATAATTTTATATCACATGAAATTAACATTCTATTTTTTAATAAATATAAGATTATTATATATATTTTTTAAATAGATATTTATGGAAATAAATATATATAACTATCACTATTTTTGTTTTCTACTTACAAGAATAAACTCAAATTTCAATACTTTATTTTATAAATAAAATTTTAAAGTTCACCGAATATTTTTCCTAATTGGTATGGGCTTTTCCTTTTCCTAATAAAAATCATTCATATATATTAATAAAGAAAAATAAAATATAAAAAGAAAATTGTTGAAATCCATTTTATATCTAATTTTCCATTTCCCTCGTTATTAAACCTTAATTAATTATAAAAAATAAATAAAAATATAAAATCCATCATGATATCTAATTTTCCATTTATCAAAAGTATTAAATTCTAATTTTCCATTTCTTGGAAATATTGAATTCAAAACATTAAGAATTATTCAATTATCTTAAAATTAAACTTAATCATGATAAACACACATCCCATAATCATACTTATACTTGATATCATTTCCTTTCATGCATTTACTAATATTTTAGCGAGATAACAAATTTCATAGAAGGTTTTTAATAATCATACTTGATATCATCTCATTTTGTGTACTTATGAATAATTTGGCCATTTAACTATTTGACGAATCTTTCTAGTTGGATTGAAGGACAATTTATTATTATGGGGGTTTTAATAAATATTCTTATTTATCTAATTAGCATATGCACATAAAATGTGTTGAAAATATCTCAAAAGTAAAAAACATAAAATATATTGGAAAAATAGAGGTATGAAAATTTGAAGTAAGAATTGGTTGTGATAGAGCTAATCATATTGAGAATAATATTGATGATAATTAATTTGATATACACACTCATAGCAAAATTAATAATATATTTGAAACTGACATTATGAAAACAACTTAGTTTCTATAAATTTTCAATTTTGACAACAACAACAAAAAATCAATAATTAAATTAAATATGTAATTAAAAATTTGCAAAACTATATACTAGAAATGATCGTCTCTTACATTTCATTTTCTTAAAATACATTCAAATTTGTATAAATATATTTAATAATGTTTAAATCAATAAACACTTACCTATATTTTAGAATATTTACATTATCATTATTACTTTAATAAGATATTGTTAACTTGCGATTAGAAAAAGAGCACCATAAAATCACCTAGCAAGTTAATGGAATATTTCTTCTATCAAAATCACTAATTCCAAATATATATCTTTTTAATCATTTATACATATTAAATAAAGAAAGAAAATTGTGAAATCCATTTTGATATCTAATTTTCCAATTATCTTGGTTATTAAACCTAAAATAATTTAAAAAAAAAAATACAAAATCCATCATGATATCTAATTTTCCATTTACCAAGAGTATTAAATTCTAATTTTCTATTTCTAGGAAATATTGAATTCAGAACACTAAGAATTATTCGCTTATTCTAAGATTAAAATTAATCATGATAATCACACATCCCATAATCATACTTATACTTAATATCATCTCCTTCCATGCATTTACTGATATTTTTAGCCAGATAACGAATTTCATAGAAGGTTTTCAATGATCATACTTGATATCATCTCATTTTATGTACTTATGAATAGTTTTGGTCACTTAACTATTTGATGAATCTTTCTAGTTGGATTGAAGGACAATTTATTATTATGGGGGTTTCAATGAACATTCTTATTTATCTAATTAGCATACACGCATAAAATGTGTTGAAAATATATCAAACATAACTACATAAAATATATTGGAAAAATAGAGGTATGATAATTTGAAGTAGGAATACATTGTGATAGAGCTAGTCACATTGAGAATAATATTGATGATAATTAATTTGATATATACACTCATAGAAAAATTAATAATATATTTAAAACTAATATTATGAAAACAACTTAATTTCTATAAATTTTCAATTTGACAACAACAAAAAATTCAGTAATTAAATTATATATGTAATTAAAAATTTGCAAAACTATATAGTCCCTTACATTTCATTTTCTTCAAATGTGTTTAAATTTATATAAATAAATCTTAATAATATTTCAATTCAAAAAAACACCTACCTAATTCATTATAATGTGGCTCAAAATCATCATCATCATTTAAAGAAAAAGGAGAAAAAAAAAAAAAAAGCACCATAAAATCACGGCAATTTTATGGATTATTCTATAAAAACCACTCATCCAAATATATATCTTTTTAAAATTAAAAACTTAGCAATTTAATGGAATATTTCTTCTATCAAAATTGCTAATTCCAAATATATATATTTTTAAAGTTAAAGGCTTTAGAGAAAAAAGACCCCATAAAAACTAAAATTGAATAATGCATTGCAACAAATTATGAGAGGGTTTGCAGCTTTTTAAAGTTATAGGCTTTAGAGAAAAGAGACCCCATAAAAGCTAAAATTGAATAATGCATTGCAACAAATTATGAGAGGGTTTGCAGTTTTTCTTTAGGAAACCGATCTTATTTATATGTGAAGGATTGACATATATTTATTTTAAGTAACAAATCTTATATACGTAGTGTTGTAGGAACAAATGATTGTTACTCTCTAATTAAAAAAGATACGTAAGAAATTTAATTGGAGATTTATTAAAAAAATATATTTTTTGGAGTCGTTTAATGAGGTGGAAGAATTGTTTGGATGGTTAAAAGTAGCTAGAATCTCTGTAAAAAAAATTCAAAAATTCTGGTAGAGCTAGTGTTTGAATCGTGTTTTTGATGGTGGAAATGGATTTAGCACCATAAAAAACGTCTAAAACACCTAAAATTTTGAAGTTTAACAATTATAACTTGGATTTACAAAAATCCTTACCAGATTTTCTCTAAATATAACCAGAATTTCCATAACTTTCTGAACAACTCCTCCACCTCATTAAAATACATAAAATTTTCCTGAAATAAAAAAGTTAATATTCCCCAAATAATTTCTAGAAGGTTGTAGTTGATAGATTATTTCACATATAAAGGATACATACCATTTAATGTTTTCAAGACATAAATGAAAAGAAACGAATGTTTTACCTCTATTACATTTGCAAAAACATTAAAACGTTGTAGTAATTTTTGCATGGATTTTAAAGTTGTTGACTTGCTGGTATGACATCAAATATTTAAAATCGTAAAGTATGGCCACACATTCCAAAAAATAACATTCATATATTATAAAAATCCTACTTACATTCAAAACGGTAAGTTGTTTTTTCCGTCTGAAAAATGGTTTTAAAATTTAAGCAGCCACTTCTGATATGAACGTTCGGCATTCTTCGATCTTTTTGTCGAACCCTATTGTGAAAGAACACATCAATTAACCTTAAAAAAATATATTGAAACAGGAGGTACCGCAAAGCATAACGTGGCAGAGGAGGGAGAGGAATCTAAGGTAAGGCCTCCTTTGAGAAGAGACCAGCAACCAGCGTGTGCAATAACAGTCCCAGCGCAGCTGAAGTTCGTGCCGGCTCTGCCTTTGCTGTAATTAGTAGCAACCGTGGCCTTCACAACTACAGTGTTTGTATTTCTCCCCGAGATTTTCATTTCTTTCTAAGATCTGCGACCACGATGAACCAAATATCCTTCATGTTTATGTTTTATTAATGAAATTCCTTTGCTGAAATTAGTAGCAATCGTGGCCTTTACAACTGCACTGTTCGTATTTCTTCTAGAGATCTACAACCAGCTAATCCAAATATCCTTTATATTTATGTTTTATTAATGTTTCAGGGTTATGTTTAATAATAATTAACTATTTTTTAAACTAGTTTATTAACGGTTTAATGTGAGGGTAGATCATTGTTCAATCGTTTAACAATGAATCTGATGGTGAACAATACTGCAAAGTAGTATTTAGGTGAGTTCTTCCGAGAGGGAAACGCCTTACGGCATAAAAATAATAGTTAAAATAATTAAATAAGAGCTATGAATTTTGGAAAGAAGAAGAAAACTATTTTTTTTAATTGTATTTTTGGTTTATCTCCATATAGGTTTATTCAAATTTCAAGTGTGGACACTTGTTGGATGCGGAATTAAATTCCATATCCAACGAATATCCACCATGCATACTTTTGAGAAGACCCACATTGATAAAGATTAAAGATACATTTAAAAAGCATGTAACATGTAAAGAGATAAGCGAAAAATACAATTAAAAAAATAGTTTTTCTTCTTTTCCCTCCAAAATATTTGTATATGCCTCTTTTTAAATTTAAAGGATTTTGATTGATTTACATATTATGAAATGGAAATTACATGAATATTAGGTTCAAATTTCCTCTAGCTGATGGAAAACCATTGACCAAAGTGCCCAATACTTTTGGGTTGATGGTTATCTCTTTCACACTGGGCCATATCATCAAATCAAGCAGTGTGTGAAAGAAGATAGAGTCCACGACATTTTGAAGGCTTGTCATGATGAGCCTTGTGGCAGACACTTTGCTCATAAGAGAACATGTCATAAAGTACTTCATATGGGCTACTTTTGGCCTAAAGCAAGGAAGTATGTGCAAAGGTGTGAAAGATGCCAAAGGATGGGCCAACCCATCTGATTATATGAGATCTCATGACAGACTCAATTTCTTATAGAACCTTTTGAGAAATGAGCTTTGGACTCTGTTGGTCCTATCAATCCCTTATCTCATCAGAAGTCATATATTTCAGTATGTACAAATTATGTCACCTAGTGGGTTGAAGCTAAGGTACTTGCTAAAACTATTGAGTGGGATATTTCAAACTTTTTGTTATAATACATATTTATTTGTTATGGAATGCCAAAGGAGTTAATTATAGATGGAGTGCCACAATTCACTTCCTAGTTGATCGAAAATCTCGTCAATAAATATAAGATTCATCATAGGATCACTTCATTTACCATCCACAAGCTAATGGACAAGTGGAGAATGCCAACAAAGTAGTTGAGGTTATTCTTACAAAGACCATGGTTAGTCACCATGAATATTGGGATGAGAGACTTCCATAGGAACTTTAAGCCTATAGAACTACATGGAGGAACACCACATGCTTCTCTCCAAATGCATTTGTGTGTAGTAAGAGTCTTATTTTTCCCATTGAATTTAAAATCAAAACACTTAGGACTACTTTGGAGGTGAATTTGGATTTTATTACAACACATATACGTCATTTGGATTAGCTAAATGAATTAGGATAAATGTGATTAGATGCCATACAACATACTAATATCATCCAACAACAACATGCCAAGGGACATGACAAGTTTAGAAAGAAGAAGGCTTTTCAGAAAGGTGACTAATCTCTACAATATAATTCTAGGTTCTAGGTTTTTAAGGAAAGCCTTGTACTAGGTGGCTAGGTCCTTATGAAATAGACACAGTCTTTGATAATGGTACTATTAAGTTGATATAAGTCGGTGAGTTGCAAACATCTTTACTTTCCAGTGTACACCATCTTCGGTTGTATCATAAGACATCTTCTAAGGATTCATTTTTTCACACTGTCTCGGATTCAAATCTTCAAATTGTTGGGGGAAGTGGGAATCTTCCTACATCACCAACCACTTAATTCATTTTTCATTCATTCATTAAAAAAAATAGATAAAATAAAATAAAATATATCTAATGGTGAAAACCCCTTTAGGGCATGGTTAGACAAGGTATCGACTGAAAACCAGCCTATAGGCAGTCGATACATTTAAACATTTTTCTTGTAGCATACTTTAACATTAAAAGATTCATATTTTTTAGGTGTTGTTACATTCGTTGTTGATACATTTACTTCTAGTATATTTATCATTGATATTGATATTTAAGGATCATGTATTACTATTGACACTGCTACAGGAAACCATCTATTGTTACATATGTTATTTCACTTTCTACTACTACAACTTGACAGTAATGTTGATACTTAAGAAGTATTGTTTCCACTACACAAAGGGGCCGATTGAAGATGTCTTACAATGAGATCCACCAACGTGCATTCCTAGCTAGGTCAACATCATCCTAATCAACCATTGTGTTATCACATCCAATAAATACCAGATATGTATACCTCTCTCATTGCTTGCATTATTTTGTTAGTTTGACATGACCCATCCTGCCACAATGGCTGAGGAAAACCTCCACTTCAATTGGAGGACGAGATTTCACATCATGCCATCGTACGACACACCATCAACATCGCGGCTCAGCATGATGGGAAATCAATATTGGTATATGTAGCACCACTTCCAATGTCATCTATCATTCGCCACCTTTTCAGCCATTAATCTGATGTGATTTTTCCAAATATATTTGTATATCTTGGTTCACTTGCCAAAAATGTACCCTATGTACCAATTAAAACACCTTGTTGCAACTAATTATGCCAAATTTTTCCACAGGGGATTCACTCAATGAACCTCTGCTCTATCACGTGCGTTCATGGCATATTAAACAATACCCTTAATTTGACTACATATTGGAAAATACCCCTAAAAATCACATTATTTAACCCCCTACCGATGCAAACCCAATACACCTTCCCAATTTTAAAAACCCCTACTTCCATTAGATATTGTAGGTATCCATTTTTTCATTAACATATTTTATACCCCTTTATATTTTTTCATTAACTTTGAGCTCCATTTTTTACACCTGCCAATATTAAAACCCTTTGCCCCCTATATATCTCCCAACATATTATGCCATTTTTTCCTCAATATATATCCCCCAATATGAACCCACGTGGTATGGTATTGCTCCCCCAGTGAAGCCCCCGTGAATTTTTCAAACTTCACATTCTTCTCCAAACGAGAGATCGCATGTTACGATTTTTGACACTATAACAACACTTGCATCAACAAATAACAAATAAAGCTATAGGGAGACTTGTTGTGCATCGTGAGACCGACTTAAATAATGCACTAAAATACTATCCAAGAGGATATAGAAATTTTCAAATTACAGGATGGTTCGCATATTTCAACAAGCTAAGTGGATTTAATGAGGACATTGCCTTGGAACTTGCACAAAACCTGATAAGAGCATGTAGGAATTTACAGGGTAAGTTCCTCAGACAGAACACCAAAAGGACACCGCTCACAAACAGATCACAGATCAATACACCAGTATTTTGACGTGGTTAAAACCCTCAGAGAGGGAAACAGTCCACGGCCTGCGCCAACGTGGCTACTACAGGCAATTTATTAATAAAAGAATGAAAATTTACATAAGCTTCTCTCATGCACGGTTAACCTACAAATGACCCTCCATGCGCTTTAAATAGAATTCATGGACCAATCGGGTGTCAAGCCACGGATCAAGTGTCGGTAATACCGAGGAGAGAATGAACCGTCGGATCACTACATATCGTGACCGTCGGATTGTAAGTTACAAAATGTACAACGGTAAAGAAACACACTTTACCTAACTCTATACCTAACTCTATACTAAACCAAGTTGAACTTAACTATTTCCTATGTGTCGGAATATCCTAACAAATGAGGGGCAGGAACAGTGATCTGAGGAAGTTTTCCAGATCCGGAGAGGCAGCAACAAGTGACAGAAGTGATCCACAAACAAGCAACGCAAGGACTGTGCAGTAGTTGAAGAAAAGAAATTTGATTTAGCTGGGGAGGAAGTCGATTCAGCTTTTAGAGGCCGGGAAAATCTTCTAGAGGGCCAGAGAGTCACTTCCAACAACAGAGGTAGGAAAGATGACTTGCTTGGAGGCTGATCTAAGCCAACGTGTGAGAGGCAGCGCAAGAACTTTGCAGAGGGCCTATGCTGGGGCTTGAATAGTTAGTTTTTTAGGAGCGAGTGTTGGGATTCCTTGTGGAGCGAGAGAATTTCTTCTCTCTAATCATTTTTGTCAGATACTTGTTGTTTGGATTGCTAGTTGGGCATCCATAAATTGTACTCATATTTCACTGTTGCATAATAATAAAACCCTCTGCTGCTGCACTGGTTTCCCCAAGTTGGATTTTTTTGGGGATAATTGTCCAAAAGTAATTGTTATATTTTTATGTGAGTGTGCTAGATTTTCTCAGTTTCGAATGCTATTTTCTTCCGCAGTTTTATTTGTGAAGGTTGTAGTGTGAATTATTTAGTATTTGTTGTAGAAAATAAATTGCTAAATTTAATTAACAATTAGAAAAATACTTTCCAGTGGCTGCAATAGGATTTCAGTAGTGAAATTTTCACAGTCTTCTTGCTATCCTTCTAATCACACTTGAACTCAAGGTTGCGCTTCAACTGTTCATATCGATCCTTCAACTTCCTAATGGCTTCCTCCAATGACCGACACTCATCAAACTCAATACGATCTTTGAATGTTTTGGCAATCCATTGATGATCCTTTTGATCTTTGCTTTCTCATCCTTGAGATATGGCACATACCTCAACAACTATAGAAATCTGATTGTATATTTTTCATTTGACATGGAACCCATCCTAAGCTTATAGAATTCCTTGGCCTTTCCATTATAATCTCTCTTAGACATGTACTTCTTCCTGAAGAGTCTTTCAAATTCTTCCCAAGTCAGCTCCTCTTCCCTGATGCCTCTGAAATGCTTGACATCTTCCCAACAGATATCTATTTTTCCTTTGGGATTGAAAGTAGTTATCTTGGCCTTCATATTCTCTGAGTAATCATGAAGTCTGAAAATTTTCCTCGTTCCAAGCTGCCATGCTTCTGCATCATCTAATTTGGTCATCTGATCGTCAAAAATAGGAGGCTTGGCTTTCTTGAGTTTCTCTGGCAAATACCCCTTCTCATTCCTATAATGATGTTGGCAATGATGGCAATGATGTCTCCCAGAATGGGAGCTAGAATAAAATCCATGCGTACTAGCTCTCCTCCCAAGTGTATCCAAGAGTGTGCCACTCTTTACTATATCATCCCAGTCCATCATGTACCTTTTTTGAAACTTGCTTTCGTCTACCCCATTAGTCTTTTCTTCCTATCTAGCTCCATGACTAGTCCCAATCTATCCCTGCTTCTATAAATTTGAAAGGCTTTGAAGAATATCCACATTAACCTGAGCTTGCTTTTCTTGAGCTTTTGCAAGCCTTTCATATGCTTCAATCAACCTCTCATTATCTGCTTTGCAACTTATGACCTCAACCTTCAATCTTTTCAATGTATTTGCTAGATCAGGAAAGTCTCTCTCCCTGTTGCCCAACTGATTTCTCCCATCCCACTGATTTCTCTTCTGGCCTTTACAGGGAGTCATATGAACTGTACTCAACCATTCTGCTCTTCATTTCTTGGCCTTCTATTTCTTGCAACATATCACTATTAGATAAAATAAAAGGCATAATCAAAATCATTACCTCAACTTACTAATGGTGAGGCTATTGCATCTTCATAGGTCAATCTAGATTAGCACAATACATAATAATAATATCAAGATCGTATTAGTACATGCATGAATCACGATACTAGAACAACATGAAGAATATAATAATTGTCATGCATATATGGTAAACAAATAAATCTACATAACCATCTGCATTTACCCTGAGGTCCAGTGTTGTGAACCTGCTTTGATACCACTTTGTAACACCCCACCCCACATTTACCCACTTTTATAAGCTCACCAGGGTAAACATGAGTTGACAGTTACTTATGCATGACCCAATCTCCAAGATTCAATTATGGAAATGGGATCCACTTATCCAAAACTTACTGCACCATCTAGATACACATGATCACCCAAATGTCAAACAATTTCCACAAGTGACGTTTTCTTTGAGTTGAAACCACTTTCAACCAAGATTTACAGCCCAACCGCACGCATGCAGTCTTGTTAATGCGTCCAGAGGTCTCCAGTTACACACATAACCCATCCTTTGTGCGGCTGCAGCGAAATTTTCTAAGTTTTGTGAATGCGACTACAAACTCGATTCCAGAATTTTATGGCTTGCCAACAAGCCAATTGCCCAAAATTCTCCAGCTGTCAACAATGTCTGAGTGTCTATATACTCTATCCCAAACTCTGTTCTTGTTCAAAACTTGCCCAACACATGTAAACCATTTAAACAAACACTTTGTAAGCATAGTACCTGTAGGTCATAAATGCATAATTTGTTCATTGTTTCGTTAGTTTCTTCAGGTGTTCATCAAGAAGGTTTGTTGGTTGTAACAATAAAGATTAGCACATGCATCCATATAAAATATTCAAGAGCCTATCAACCATGAGCAAGATCTATAACAAGAGCTCTTCACATCATAAAAAATATACCATGCATGTAACTAGCATTTAACCAGAATGAAACCATGACAAACTAGTCACATAATCATGCAATAAACCAAAACTTGTGCTCATTGATCTCATTAAAGAATAACACATAATAACATATGCATAGTGCCAACCAAGTCAGGGACTTCCACATACCACCCAACCATAGTTTGGGTTGAACCAAATCTTTCTTTCAACCAATCACCCCCGTGCCATATTCCAAGCATGAATGTGGGATCACATGGGATAAACCAAAACATAACCATACAGGGAATCCAGAGAAAACCATCTTCACCCTCATACCATAGTACTTTCACCCAATACTGGGTCCAAAAATCACCCAAACAAATACAAGCTTGGATGCCTCAAAATTTCTTCACCATACCTAGAGGAATTTTCTTGTCTCCACCCAGCTATCAAGAGCTTCCCAAGAAAACCATCTCCACCCTCAACCCTTGGGATTTTCTTGACAGCACCTCAACCAGGATCCAAAATCTACTGGCAATCCAAAGCTCAACCAAACAGGTTACCACTACATCATGGCTATCCAGGAAATGGCATAGGCAAGGTTGTACATGATTGCCACTCCAGGAAAATACCATGCCAATGATAGAAAAATGACCAATAAACCAATGCATGAACCATGCATTCAAATCCCACCATGATAAATAACACATGCACACTATTACCTACAAGAATCCTATTGCTGGTTACTCTTTTCCTTGCTTGATTTCTGCCCTTGCTTTCTGTTGATCCAATCTTTCTCTTCGCTGCCACATGAATTCCTCTTTCGTTGCATGCTTCCTACTATTGACTTTTTGTAGCATTGGATGTGCTCTAGCCATGAAAATTGGTGGAGAGGCTAAGGCACATGAGATCTTCAAGACTTAGAAATCGTTGGGGAAATTCCACCCAGATGGAGAGATATTAAAATAATTAATATTTTTAATGGGTTCCTTAGTCTAAACTTAGAAAAATTAAAATATTAATGTGTATTAATATAAAATGGGTGAGAAAGTTCTAAATGACAAGGATCAAGCCAAATCTAATCTTAGCCGTTGATTAGGGACTTAATCTGTGTCGTTGAATCGTCAATAGGAAAAGTATAAGAGGAGGCTTGAGGGTCAGTTGGAGATACACCAAGTTGATCAAGAATTCGATTTTTTTGGGGCAGCGTTTGCTGAGAGATGGAGTAAGTGATCTGTTGCAGCGAAGGGAAGTTCAGCAAAAGGCCGAGAATACATATCAAAGAGGCAGAGAAAGTGTCAGAGAGACAGTGCAGAGCCTTGGAACGCTGATGCAGAGGTTGAGGAGGCCAGCACGAGTGACACAGAGGACCAAGAGGCTGACGTAGAGGCAGCAAAGGTTGCGCAGAGGCTAGCAGAGCTGATGCTAGGCTGAAGAGGCAGCGCTGAGGAATTTTCGCGGGGCAAACTAGGAGGTGAGAGGCAAACGCAGAGCCGTAGAGGGTGACACAGTCCCTGGAGGGTGACGTGGCTTTAGAAGGAAGCTTGGAGTAGCTTTCGCTGTCCAACTAAGGAACTATCTAAGTTGTTGTGGGATTAATCATCCGATTGTCAATCAGCCGAAATATTTGTCTCCAAAGAGAGGTACTTATGCTTAGGAAAATCTTCAAAGGTTGAGCCATTTTTGGCACCCTAGTTGTATTCAGAAACTGCATAATAATAAAACCCTCATATCTGCTACATCGGTTTTCCTGCATTAGGTTTCTCTCAGGACGATTGTCCAAAAATAATGGTATCCCTTGTGTGATTGTCTAAGTTATTTCAATTGTTGATCTGTATATGTGTGAAGGTTGCATTTGTGTTTATTTCTGTATTTATATTAATAAATAACTTGTTAATGGAATGAACAAGTAGGATATAATATACTAGATAATGTAGTAGGGATTATAATGTGTCAGACTTAGAAATTTCCACATGGTATTAGAGCATTGTAGATCACAAGAGAATTGAAGACGCCAACAAGAGTAATTTGAAGAATTTGTAGTAGAAGAAGTTGTCCCAAGAGACATCGTTGTTTTAGAGCAGAAACAACAAGAGAGGAAGTGACGCAGAGCCTGCGTCATCATTTCGAGTGAGGAGGAGGGTCAGCGCAGCGGCTGAGAGGGGCAGATCAGACCTACACAATGCTCGATCATCTTTCTCAGCCAGGAAGGATCGACGTTGTGGCCAGGAGGAGCAGATTCAACCTTTGTCGGGATTGCACAGAGCCTGAAAGGCTCAGTTTCTTCGGTTGTCAGGGCTTGGAGAGCTGTGGAAAGATTGTGATTTGAGGAGCTAGTGGGAGTTGTTTCTGTCGAAGTTGAATAGTGTCTAAGGAGGCGGGACCAAGGTAGAGGGAGTCACTACCTCGACGGATTTCTAGCCAAGGAATCCAGATTCGAGTTGCAATTGCAAGAAAGATTGGAGAGGAGCGGTTTGACAGTTGGCGAGAGGATTTCCAGAAGGGAAATAAAGACTTAGAGGGAGATTTCCAGGAGGGGAGTCAAGACTCAGAGGGAGTCCAAAAGAGGAGTTGAAATGGCAGTGAATGGACTAAGGGATTAGGACGGGTTGGACGAGGCTTCCAACGTTGTCATCTGAAAGGCCAGGATCCCAATAGACTTGGATCGACATCGCATCAAGGACTATGCCTTGAAAACTGTGGCTATCCTAGTTGACCTGGCTGAGAACGAGAAGTACGAGGTTGCAATGGCAAGGGTGAAATGTATGATCCTAGACGAGGTCAAGGATCATGTCATACCACATATTGTTGAGAAGAACACAACAAAGGAGATGTGGGACACCCTGACCACCTTATACCAGGGCATTTCTGTGCAGCGGAAGATGTTATTGCAGAATTAGTTGTGGTCATATCAGATGCAGAAGGGAGAGTAGATAGATCCATTCCTTCTCAGGTTGCAGGAGATTCGTGATCAGCTTACTTCTGTGGGGTCTACACCGGATCCAAAATTTATGGTCAGGATTGCCCTAAATGCAGTCTCCGAGTTGAAGACATTTGTCCAAAGTATTTTGTGCAGGGCTACTCTTCTCGGTTGGGAGGAGATGTGGGCAGCTCTTCGACATGAAGAGATCAGGAGGATGACCAAGGTGGGGAGTAGTGGTAAGGGAGCTCGAGTCAAGAAAGAGGAGGAGGAGGATGTGGCTCTAGCATCTGTGGGACAACAAGGGAAGAGGAAGAAAAAGGGAATCTCCAAGGTTAAGTGCTTCCATTGTGGGGAGCTAGGACATTTTGCATCCCAGTGTCCCAGGAAGAAAAACAAGGGAGAGGCTTCCAATTCAAAGGCAGCTCCAGCTAAGGTGGAGAAAGAGGTCGAGCCTGATGACGATTGTGCCATGAGTGCTCATGCACCTCTAGAGAAGAGGTGGGGAGGCATCGAGTTGTAGTCAGGAAGACTACATACTAGGGACATGATCCTTGAGGTGTCCAAACTCTTGTATCGCATCTGGTTATGGGAGCCCTTAACGACAGTAGCATGATGACAGGTGTCGGGTGGAGCAAAGTGCTTGGAGCAGCAAGGCAGTGCTTGAGTGCAGAAATTTGAGGCAGCGCAGTGGAGGTTGCAGCAGTGTGAGAGGCATAGATGTGTACGCAGCAGCGCAATAGCAGTAGAGGGAGCACAAGAGAGCAGTAGAGGCAACTTCAACATCACGAGGCTTCCAAACTGACCAGGATGTCGGTGTTTGGGAGAAGTTAGTTACTTACTTCTCAATAACTGAGTTGCAGTGTAGCAATTAGAACTTACTAGTGGTAGTGCTAGGGGCAGCATATTGAGAGGGAGTTGTAGTATAGATGTAGCAGTGGCAGTGGCAGTGTCATGGGCAACAATATAGAAGCAGCGATGCAGATAATGTGAGGCTACAGGCCAAGCATCAACGCAGTTACCGATGCGAAGGATCAATATGATGTTTCTATAGTGAAGCATTACTAGAGCACATTCCTTGCTAAGAGGGAGTGTTTATTTTTGGTATCATTGGATGTGCTCTAGCCATGAAAATTGGTGGAGAGGTTAAGGCACATGACATCTTCAAGACTTAGAAATCATTGGGTAAATTCCACCCAGATGGAGAGATATTAAACTAATTAATATTTTTAATGGGTTCCTAAGTCTAAACTTAGGAAAATTAAAATATTAATGTGTATTAATATAAAATGTGTGAGAAAGTTCTAAATGACGAGGATCAAGCCAAATCTAATCTTAGTCATTGATTAGGGACTTAATCTCTATCGTTGAATCGTCAACAGGAAAAGTATAAGAGGAGGCTTGAGGGTCAGTTGGAGATACACCAAATTGATCAAGAATTTGATTTTCTGGGGTAGGGTTTGCTGAGAAATCGAGTTAGTGATCTGTTGCAGCGAGGGGATGTTTGGCAGAGGGCCGAGAATACATATCAGAGAGGTAGAGAAAGTGTCGGGGTGATAGCGCAGAGCCTTTGAAGGCTGACACAAAGGCTAAGGAGTCGAGTGCAGGTGATGCAGAGGCTGCACAGAGGCTAGCAGAGCTGACGCTAGGGTGAAGAGGCAGCACTGAGGAATTTTCGTGGGGTAGACTGGGAGCTGAGAGGCAGACGTAGAGCCATAGAGGGTGACGCAGTCCCTGGAGTGTGACACGTTTCGAAAGGAAGCTTGGAGTAGCTTTCGTTGTCCAGCTAAGGAACTGTCTAAGTTGTTGTGGGATCAATCATCTGATTGTTGATCAACTGAAATATCTGTCTCCAAAGAGAGGTACTTCTGCCAAGGAAAATCTCTGAAGGGTGAGCCATTTCTGGCACCCTAGTTGTATTCAGAAACTGCATAATAATAAAACCCTCATATCTGCTGCACTAGTTTTCCCGCATTGGGTTTTTTCGGGTACAATTGTCCAAAAATAACGGTATCCCTTGTATGATTGTGTCTTTTATTTGAATTGTTGATCTGTATATGTGTGAAGGTTGCATTTGTGTTTATTTCAGTATTTATTAATAAATAACTTGTTAATGGAATGAACAAGTAGGAGATAATAAACCAGATAATGCAGTAGGGATTTCTAATGTGTCAGACTTAGAAATTTCCACACCTGCCTTGTCTCTCGTTGATTCCAAGTACTCTCTCCCTTGTTGTAGTTGTTCTCTCCTCTTTTCCTCCAAGTCAATATTGCTAGAATGTTCTCTCTCTTCTTTTCTTTTATTTTCCTTTTCCTTCATTTTCCCTTCCATGCATATTCTTTTACTATTTTCTCCTTTTCTTGTCTCTTCCTCTCCCCCACTTGCTGAAGTGGAATTTCCTTCATTTTCTTTTATTTCTTTTGCACTTTGCCACATGTCCTTGCTAGCTTGTTATAATTGATTTGCCATATATTGCCTTTTTCCTGTTGCAAATGCTAATGTCAAGTTCCAGAGCCAATAAATAACTAATTATTCGCAAGTGATTCCCAATGTAATGTTTTTCCCCTCATTTAACTTGGAATACGTGTCCCATTACCTTGGTCTTATTTTTCTTTTATAATGCCCATTTATTGCATGGAATTTTAACCCGGGGTTGTTACATTTATATTATGCCTCCTAAATTGCTCAAGTCAGCCTCCTATTGTTAAAGTTAGCGAGACCCCCTAGAGGCACCCCTTCGACCCCCTTGGAAGACTATATAAAGGAGACCACTTCTCCTCATTTGGCACATCGACTTGTGATGTGATTTTCTCTGTTCTAGCGAAAGAAGGAGATGGAGGATGCTGTATTTCATAAGGGAAGCTTAGCACTTGTGGATGCTCTTAATTTCTGGTTAGATGTTATCTTGATGTCTTATTTCTAGATGTATTGATGAACATTGAACTCTCTCTCTCATAAGGAATGATTTTTGGGCTTTCCCCTTGTGGGTTTTGTCTTGGCCTCAAGCCTAATTTTTGTCTCGCCTCATTGTTTCGTGGTTATTTTCTACTGCTCTTTCATGTTTATTGGTTGAAATTTTCTTCTGTATAATTGCTTAATGATAATCTAATTGATCATTGGAACTAGTTATCTGTTGAAGAAAATTGTTTTAGGTTTTTTGCCCTAGAAATATCAACACTCCAGACATTGTATTATCAATGGATGTATGAATTCATTTGCCTTCTTGCCAGTTGGAGTGAGTTCTAGGTTCTATACTAAGTTTTGAATTGTAACCATTGAAGATCAATCTCAATAAAGTATAGATTTGCCCTAGATATCGATTATTGTTATTCATCTTTTTTTTTTCATGAAATGTTTGACGAAAGTCAGAATTATTTTGTTGAAGGTGTTTTTCCAGAGTATGCATGTTAACTGTTTGTAGAAAGGTGTCAAAGAGAAAGTTTCAAAATTGTGGAAAATTTGCATGAATTTTTGCTTGGGTATATAACAAAATCATTCAGACTAGAAACAAATTGCTAATGTTCTCAAGAACATCAATGTCACCATAATCTAGTCTTATGATAACAATTCATCTCAAGTATCTAGTAATTGCAAGATTCCACAAAATATTATTTTCGGATGGTTAGATCATTTCATAGTAAGACAATTTTATATCACACTCAGAAGTTCATATCGTTTTGTATCATCAAAAAAGACAATTCGAGAATTGAGAAGATGTTATGATCTGACGAGACATTAAAAGCTATCAAGCATTGCTTATGGTAACAATTCATCTCAAGTTTCCAGTAATTGCAAGATTCCACAGAAGATTAATTTGGGATGGTTAGATCATTTCATAGGAAGACAATTTTATATCACACTCAGAAGTTCATATTGTTTTGTATCATCGAAGAAGACAATTTGAGAATTGAGAAGATGTTATGACCTGACGAGACATTAAAAGATATCAAGCATTGCCATCAATAAGGTTTGAGGACAAAGCTTCTCCAAAGGGGAAGGCAATGTTATGAATAAAAAATATAAAAAATATAAAATTTATAAATAATAATAATAAGAATAATAATTACGGGTGGCAGGAGCGGGAGGGGTGATATTTTGCCCTGATGAACAAGATGCGATCAAATACACTTAGGGATTAGGTTCAACCACTAATAATAAGACATAATTTCTAGCACTATGGAAAGGTTTGGATATTCCCCAGAATCATGGCATCCAGGAAATTTTTATCCTTGGGGACTCTATGGTAATGGTCAGGATGTTCTCAAATTCCAATCATGTAGTGAATCACTTGATCTTTACAAGATGAAAAGGATCAATCTTCAATTAAAATAATTTGAAACAATTTCCATATTCCATGTCTTGCGTCATCTAAATTGCGAGGTTGACGGAATGACGAACTGGAAATTTGAATTAGCAGTTGGCAACCTCGAATTAAACGGAAACAACAAGGGATTTTCTCCCATTCCATAGCAGAATGAATACAAATCTAGAGATTCGGGCCAACAATGATGGTGTGGACATGTCCCCCTACCTCCGATTAATAATTCCTCACATGCCAGACAAGTGGGCAGAGGGAGGCATTAAGAATCCACTTGGACGAAGCCTGGTAGTACATGGTACCTTGATGAGATCTCCATCGCCTCCCAAGTGCCTTGTGGCTATAACTCTGGACAGTTGGGTAAATTCCATCCCTGGGATGATGGCATTCCATTCGCCAATATTAATGGTGAATTGATGGAGGCAATTTTCACCCTGCGCCATTGCAAATTGGCTAGAAGGAATATTAATGTGACGCCTTGGGCAATACAAATTCTTAATCAGCATGAAGATTGATGAATTGCAGGCATTGATGGTGGCGGAGGAGAGAAATCGAGGGTGTTGGGAAAATGATGGCCTATTTATGCTGACTACATCACATATAGGGGCACTTGTATTCCTGCCTTCTGAGTGTTCTTCTTGCAGTTGTGTCCTATTGAAAGGCTTGGTGATGGCGTTGATGGGAGGGCAGCCACCGTAGGTTAAGCCGGAGTGGTGGAAGAAGGTTGTGGAATTCTTGTTCGAATTGCTCATGGGTAGGATAGATCTCCTCTCGCCCAGAGTTGAGATGTTGAAGTGGGACAGGGCAGCCAATGCGGAACGCACTGATGCCAAGTTGGAAAGTATGGAGGCGAGGATGAATAGGAACGTAATTAAGATGGAAGCTGACCTCCTGCCTAGTAATTTTGAGCTTGTTTGCAGCAACTTATTTGAAGAAGCCTACGAGATTATGGCTGGAATGTCAGACCCCGATCCCAGTGAGCAGCGAAGGGCCTTTGATGATGGTGCAGCTGGTGTAGGGACAAGTAAAGGGAAAGAAGCCATCATCGATAAATTCGGTCCATCAAAGTTTGATTAACTATGTTCTTTTATGTATTATAAATATATTTTGCTTTTGGGACAATTTTGCAAGTCAAATGGGAAATATCAATGTAAAATCTTAGCTCATAGGGCCTGTCGAGGCAAGAAAGTTTTACTCTGGTTGTATTGGAATATCAAAACAACTGATACTACTAAAGAAAGTTTTGCCATAGGGCTTGTCGAGGCAAGAAAGTTTTACTCTGGTTGTATTGGGATATCGAAGCAACTGATACTACTAAAGCAAGTTTTGCCATTTTTTATGTAAACGGTCTAGTGTGTAATCTAGGTTTTATAATGGAAAGTAATTGTTTCATTTAAAAAAAATCATAATAATAATTAATTAAATAATAATTAGTTACTGAAGAGGCATGTCTCTAAAGACATGACCAGTCATGAAGGGGCACCTGCCTAGGCATACAAGCAGGCGCTCATTTGTAACCACATCATCTCATATGAATTCTTTTATATGCCATTCAATATATATTTCTATCCATAATGGATGTCTTCATATTCCAAGTGTTATGGAGGTTTTAATTCATGTGTGTACGAACTTTATTCATAACATGCTCCAAAAAAGGTTAGAAGTAAAGCATTTTTAATTTTCTACTTATAGTCATTAGTTATGGGATTTGGTTTTGGAATTTCCTGATAACTATTTCCAAAAGGTCATGATATGAAATTTGCACCATTTTTTGTTTCTAGGTGGGATAATTTTTCCATTTAATTTATGTAGCGCATGCATCATGAAATTGTTAATATTGACCATATTTGTTTTCCTATATCTACACAAAAATCTTCCTATAAGTTCAATATAATTTAGAAAACCTTTATACCTCCAAAAAGAAAAATCCTTACAACCCTTGGAACAAAATAAGAAACCCTGATAACTCCTATTAGATTTATAATTCTGAACTGGTTCTGAAAAACAGAGTTTGACAAATAGTTCAACAATTGCAGAGAATTATTGCAGAGAATTTGAATAACTTATAGATGCAGAATATTTCCTTCAGATTACCCCAAAATATCCAGATGACTGTGTAGCGTGTACCTTCTGCTGTAATTGCTGTGCTGTCTGTATGAAATCACTGATCTGCTGCTGCTGTATGAATCACAGCTGTCACTGCTGGACAAATTACAGTTGTCATATTTTGCATTAATTTTCCACCACCACATGAATTCGAATTGTCAAATTATTGAGCCATCACTGTATGAATTACAGCCACTATACTGCATGCATTAATTTGCCTTCAATTTGAACTTGTCTCTTTCTCCATGTCTGTGACTGTTACAAACCTTTCTTGGTATGAATCTTTGAAATTTCCCTATGCCACAATCACCATGACTTTAATACCATGTTATATGTATGCAAGAGACAAGCAATTGAGACTAAATGAGAGATAAGTATTATATATCAATGTGCTACTAAATTACTTGTGGTGTTACATATATATGTAGCAAGTTTCATTATTCCTGTTAAGAACCAATCAACTAATTCCATGAATACATAAACATAAACATCATTTATTATATATAATTTGTTTCACTTTATGACATTATTACTTTTGTATGTAACATTTGTTACTCCTGAAATAAACATTACAATGGCTAACTCATCTTCACAGCTTAATGTTACAAGGTAAATAGATGGGATGGTAATATTCTTTGTGCTCTGTAAATAATAGTGACTCTGAATGATTATGATATACATTACACTGATGACAGGTTCCGCAAGGTGCCTTTGCAGCATTATCAAAGCTTCGTGTTTTTGATTTCAGTGGCATCTCAACTTCATTACCAGAACCTCCTACATTATCTGATATGCCAGAGTTGCAAGAGTTATATTTAAGGTCCAGTTCATTGTTGTTCCAACTCATTTCAAAAATTTGGCTGGAATAAAATTCAAATGTCTAATTATATGTGCAATTGACGTTGCTGCTTGTTTATATTAATTTGGTTTATTTCAAAATCCAGGCGGATGCGTTTGAGAGAAGTGCCTTTTGATTTAATGAACTTACATCAACTGCGTATCCTTGATCTAAGCCAGAACTCTCTTTCTGCAGTTCCAGAGGTACACAAATTTACGCAATTGCATATAATACATCTAGGATATTTACTATCTACATCAAAATATTGTTAGTATAATGTTTGATTGTACATTGTTCCTAATACATGGTATGCATCTGTCACCAGCAATTGCATATCAATTTTTTTTAATGTTTATAATTGTTTGGCAGAGTTTGCAGCATTTAACATGTCTTGAAGAACTTGATTTATCTGACAACAACATTTCAATGCTTCCACCGGAGCTGGTTACTTTTTTGTCCTAATTCCTCCTTTTTTTTTATGTAGAAAAAAAAACTGTAATTTTTATTAAGAAAATACAGATTATATTGTGTAGACAGTGACACACATGCAGTAAACTCCTAATCCCTCCTGTGTATACTTGTATATTTTATTTTCTCTATGTTCTTATATTACTAAGAGAAATTTCCCATGAAAGTTAAGAACAAGTATTGTTAGTGG
Source organism: Pinus taeda (assembly GCA_000404065.3). Classification (NCBI taxonomy): domain Eukaryota; kingdom Viridiplantae; phylum Streptophyta; class Pinopsida; order Pinales; family Pinaceae; genus Pinus; species Pinus taeda. The sequence continues at coordinate 35,075 of APFE031257324.1, forward strand.
ACAATATCAATAGCAATTATTATATTCAGAATTTTAAAGTACTTCTAAATTTTCAAAATGACCACTCAGTCTTACATCCATCTCAAAGGTTGTTTTCCAATGTGATGTATGTCTGAAATTTATGTTATTTTACTCTCTTTTGGAAAAATGCTTCTTATGTTCAAAGGAATATTTACATAAATCAGAGTATGTACAAGAAGGAACAAAATTCAAAAACTCTTCATTAGCACTACTAGAACTGATCCTCAGAAAAAAGCACTACTAGAACTGAAGTCAAATTAGAATATCAAAAGCATCTACAACCTCGGCATCTCTAATAAGGAGAGGTCTCTTACCCTGAAGCTGAGTACATACCTCTTCACACCATATCCTTCATAATGGCGTAATAAAACTAACATCATTGTCAAAGATACATCTTAATGCCCATATAGATAACAAAGTAGTGACTCTGAGACAGTTCCAAGGGCTCATAAACACTGAGTCAACTTTGTGAACACTGTAGTAACTGAACAGTGCAGCCCTCCAATGAATAGAACCCTGGAAAATACAGGGTACTTGTGTCTGAACCTGCAAGCAACGGCCTTTGGCTATTTGACATTCCCACAAAATGTTCTTAAGAGACTTTGTTTTACCACAAATTGGACATTGGTCATCTGTGAAGCCACTTCTTGCCAAATGAGCTTTTGTTGGTCATCCTCAGTAGATGACTATGTTGACATTCATGTTCAAAAGAGAGGGGATTGAATGGAACCAACAAGCAAGCCTTATATCCTGCAGTAAACAAGGAGAAAACTGCACTAAGGCAGGGCAGCATAAAAAACATAACAAGTGCACCCTAGAAAGAAATCACCCAAGAATACTAGAGCTGAATGGTATGTGCACCAGAGAGAGAATATCACAACCATATAGGAAGAGTGCCCAACACTAGATATGGGGTCCATTGGCTAAGGAATAAATCATTGTATAAAGATAGCAATAGGTCAAGATGATAATGCAGTGAGGTAAGTTGTGTATTTAGACACAGCTTACCTGGGTACGATGCTATTCCCGTGATTGTTAATGGTCCCTATTACCCACCCATGTGGGGTAACCCCTAGAAGAAAATATTTCTCCTATTTGTTCAACTTGCCAGTCAGCAGCCTTATGTGATCCAAAGATAGCTAGCCTCAAAGGCCTTCCATCCATGCTTCGCTTAGTGCTTTATTTCATCTAGCTTACTCATTAGATGAATGTGGATCATCTATTATAAGGTACATTAACCATTTTTGTTATCAAGTGTTTCCATTTAATGTTTAAGGGCATTCTAGTATGGAACACATGTCAAAGTGAATGATAGGCCACTTTTGGTTGTATTTTTGTTCTCATTCTTCACCTTGGTGGTTATCCCTTGTCCCTAGTGCAGTGTGACCTTCCTTAAGGCCTTTCTTTCCATTGTCTAGGAGGGGCACAAATAGGAGGTGTTACCCACTATTTTGTGGGTGACACCCATAGGAGAAAATTTTCTCCTAGATGGTCCTCAATCGGTGGCCAGCAACCCCTTGCAGCCTCCAGATAGCTCGATGTGCCATTTCTCTGCCACTTGAGCCAGCCATGTAGCCCCTTGCCTATCTGTTATGACCGTATGTTTGAAGGTGGGTCTCCCGACCCTAAAGGTATGACTTCTCATTGGTATAGTTGAGAAATTTGGTTTACTTTTCATGGACACTTTTGAGCATGGCAAAGTTAATAAATAGTGATATGCAAAACAAAATTGATTTGTGACACAGGAAATAAAAACAATCAGCAAATGCTTATTAAAACTCAAGAAGTAAGAACCAACTGAGCCATTTTATTAATCAATGGAACAGTACAATAGTATGGATGAATGCACATGGGCTTGCCTCAATGGCAAGCATGATAGAATCCAAGTGATGAGACAATGATATCAAGTATTGGAATGTCTGCTCCTCTAATGCTCTGCGCTGCCCAGAAAAGTTAAAAGTTAAAACTACACTACTCGCTGGAAAGGAACTGCAAGCAACCCCACTTCCGCTACTCAGACAATGCTACAAATTCAGCCCCAAGCTCCTTGACCAAAACCCATAAAAACCCAGAAATGGTTTGGCCTGATTTTGACCTCCCAAAATTGACCCCCAAAGGCACTGTGCAATCCCCAACAATTTTGCATTGTCTGTAGCAAAGATATGGCTGAAAACCCCACTTCCGGTGCTCAGAAAATTCTGAAACTTTATATCTGGGATCCTTGTCCAAAACCTAGAAATGGTTTGGCCGGATTTTGACCTTCCAAATCCGGCCTCCAAAGGCACTGCGAAATCCCCAACAATTTTGCAATGTCTGTTGCAAAGATATGGCTGAAAACCCCACCTCTAGTGCTCAGAAAATTCTACAAATTTATATTTGGGGTCTTTGTCAAAAACCCATACAAACATAGAAATGGTATGGTCTAGTTTTGACTTCCAAATTCGACCCCCAAAAGGCCCTATGCCCTCCAAATCTGTTGAAACACAATGCCCGCAAATACACTAGATAAATCCTCCTCAAAAACTCTGGAAATGTAGCAATCAACTCCACCAATACTTCCCTTATTTCTCCTAGCAAGAAATAGTCCTCTAGTAGAATGTTTCAATGGTCACACTAGAAATACGCCTTGTTGCGGTGAACTGTATGCAAATGCTGGAAATTTCTCTACATATGTCCTTTGGATGATAATGGATGAACCTCTCTAGAGTGGCACTCGAAGTCCCCCCAAAGAAAGGGTGAGTTCTCCGCTTGGAAAACTCTTGCTAAACAGCGAGTGATCCGGCTAAACAACTCAAGCAACAGAATCAAATTCAATAAGCCAAGAATGATGAAATGAGGAGTGTTGTCTTCCTTTTATAGATTTCATGGAGTCTTTTTCCCTCCATTTTCCCTGCTTCATGGGTCCGTCATTAAGCCATTGATTTTCCCTCTCATGCAATTCGAACTGTTGGCTTAGGAAGTGCTTATTTTCCATGTGTGAACAAAACCAAAATAACTTACTTCTAACTCCTAAGTCTCCTAATAAAATCGAATGGGCCCCATCTCCTCCAAAATTGGCCCCAAAATGTTGGAATAAATCATGTTCAAAAATAATTTAGGAAGGGACATTACAAGGATTCGGCAAAAAGATTGGGCTAGTTCTGTACTCTTGTCTCCTCTGCCCAATTTGATGGTTAGCCTTGTATCCTAGTCCCGTGGGATATCCTTTATTGGCTATTGGCTTTAGGGCTGGCACTGCATGGGAAATCCCCATTTTGGTTGTGTGGTCTCGCTTCCCGATACCATATACATCACTCCCCTTTGCTTATTATAAACCCATTCATCATATTTCCCATCTAATTTTACATGTGTCCACTGGGTCCACAAAGGGTTAACCTCCTCCTCCCCTTGTCCACACTTTGGTTTGGGCCTCGAACGATGCCTCGGAGGTTGGTGCAACTAAAAAGAAAAGAAAAAACATAATTTGGCCACTCACAATAGGAAATATACCATAAAATGAAAAATATGGTTGAGACATATGAATTTAGCACGTGGGGAAAAGCCAAGCATAAGCTCTACCCCTTATCTTTGGCCATCGCCCTAGTTCTTATGGGCCCTAGATGAGCCCCCCCACATTGAGGAACTCATGATTGTCCCAACCTCTAGTGGGAAATGAAATGACCCACTTGAAAAGGGGGATACCTACTACTATATACCACACATCATGCTCTCATTCCCTGGAGCCCTGTGCAATTATGAAGAAAAATCAAAAAAAGCAAATGGCATATGAAGAAGGGTGGAAAAACAAAGGTCGGGGTAACTTATGTACCATGATTGCTCCCCCCCTGCATTTATATACCCAAGTGTGGGCTTCCCCTATTATAGCTACCCTTGTTCCCTAACACGTGTCTTGGAGTTTTTCCCTTGACCCCACTCCATCTCATCATTATATCACATGTCACCCACCATTTGATGGACTACCATGAATGTGTCACCCCCTTTAAAGGTTGAAACCACCTAATAGGGTCCTTGGTTAATCCTCTTATCAAGCCTGGAAACACTTATACATGCCAAAGCTCTCTATGGAAGGGCATGCCACCATGAAACGCCCATTTGAATCCATGATTTGTAAAATCTTTTACTTGATTATTCTAATGATTTGTTGTATTAGAGGGCAAGGGGACGCATTGGATCTTATGCAGGATTGTAGGTGGGTCATCACTTGGGGTTTGGTCTCCCTATACAGGGTCCAAGCCCTCTAGAGGACCACATTGGCCCTTGTAGGGGAGCATTGAGAGCCATGGGCCTCCACCATAACAGAGAGTACTTCATGGATCCTCAGTACCCTTTAGAAATTGCTCGTGTTCCATCTTTTTGGATGAAGATGATGCACTTGGATCCCATGCCCAACCATCTTGACACTTGCACCACACACTTAGAAGAGGTTCCAGGGTCGAGATGAGGATGTGTCTCACTACAGGAGACAAAGGGAGGGCTTATGTCATCATCCTAACCCTTACAAATGGTTTACAGGGATTATCTATCCACTTGGACACCCATGAGGATGTCATTATGCCCCCACACCCACTTGGGAGTACCATAGTGACTTGCTTGGAAAAACAAGGGGCCAACCCCTTGTCCATTATGTTTGGAGCCCATTTTCTCATAATGGCACACTTTGGACTTCATTTGGCCTTCTCAATGGCCCAACGACCCATTATGTTGATCATTTTGCCCTCTTGAGAGGCTTATTTTTATGTTATTGAGCTATTTGGTGGGCTTGTCAGCAAAGGTATTGTTATTATGTACATTATTTTATTTTAGAGGCATTATTAATCCAAATTAGGCCATTTGAATCCCTTAGAGGATTGTATAAATAGAAGAAAGGCATTCTCTCTCATTCATCATCACTTGGATTGGATTAGTCTGTAATGACCTGCCTACAGTTATAAACAGAATGTGAATCCATACGGGACATCCATATGATGTTGAAGTTTCTAACTTTACTTAGTTTAGAAACCCTTCATGCACTTTTTCTGATTTATTCCTACCTACTTGTTATTATTCTTTAACAAGTTATTTACAAAGTAAAAACTGAAAATAAACACGAGTGCATGCTCCACATATTACAGATTAGCAACTAAAAGAAACAAGAACAAACACACCACATGACACCATTATTTTTGGACTAATGTCCCCGAAAAAACCCAATGGGGGAAAACCAGTGCAACTATCTGAGGGTTTCCTTATTAAGCAATTTCATAGTACAATTTGGGTGCCGAAATTGGCCTACTCAACAGAGAATTTCCTTAGCAGCTATACCTCATAGTTTGAGAGAAATCTCCTGGCTGAAACCGCGGAAAAACATTCTGGCAGCCCCTCAACACAAAATTGCTTTGCAACCGCAGTGTCTGCCCAAACTGCACTGCATCAGCCCCTCTCTCTCTCACGCTGGCCCTGCGTCAGACATTCTAGGCCTGCATCAGCCCCAGGAGGCCCTGCGTTAGCTGTGTTGGCCACTTTGGTGCTTTGCACAACACTTGGCTGCGTCTGCATGGCCCTGCCTGGGCCCTTGCTGGCTTTAGGTCACCCTCCTTGGCTACTGTGCTGCTTTCCCAGCACAATCTCTGCCTTCTCTGTTTCTCTGTACTCAATGCCCCTCAGTTTCTCTCCCGATCACTAATTCTATCTCTCTTAGCAAACCTCGCTCTAGAGAATAGAATGACTGATCATCTGGTGTGTTCTTCAAGTGACCCTCAAGCCTCCTCTTATACTTTTCCTATTGACATCTCAACGGTTAAGATTAGATCTGGCTTGATCCATATCTTTTGGAGCATTCTAACATAGATTCATTTTAATACACATTAATATTTTATTTTCCCTAAGTTTAAACTTAGGGACTCCATTAAAAATATTAATTATTTTTATATCTCCTGATCTGTTTAGAATTTGCCCAAACCCTTTCTGGTTATTGCAAATCTCATGTGCCCCAAACTCTCTACCAAATTTCGTGGCTAGAGCACATCTGATGTTGCCCCAAATCAACATATGATAGTTGCATATGCATGAACTACATGTATTGCACTACTATACCCATTGTCTAATATTAAAAATTTTGATGAATTGATTATCGAAATAAGTCTTTGAACTCACCAAGATATAATAAATATACCAAATGGGGCATTTATATGTGTACCACATTTATATATATATATATATATATATATATATATATATATATATATATATATAATAAAAAACAATCTTTTAAATCAAAAATATATATATCTACATATAAAATAAAGATAATGGAATATATAAATTAAAATTTAACTAATTTAGAATTAATTAATTTAAATAAAAGAATTTAATTAATGTTTAAATAAAGTAATTTATTTAAATATATGAACAAAACAATTTAATTAAATTAAAACTAAAAGTTAATAAAATACTACCAAAGTCCTAAAAGTGATTCATTTAAATTAGAATAAATAGGACCACCTCCATCTAAAAGAAAGAAGGGCCGAGAAGATAGTAGGAGAATGACAGTAAGGGGAAGTAAGGAAGCGGTGGAGGAAGGATGCAGACAACAAGGAGGTTAAGATACGGTGAAATTAAACATATAAGGGAGGGAAGAAGACCATAAGAGGGGAGGATTTTGGGGGAAAATGAGAGAGACAGTAGGAAATTCTCACGGTGTTACTGATAGAAGGAATTAAGAGCTCAATTGTTCTTGAAGTTTTGGGCATGGGCCAGAGTACCTCGAATTTCAAGTACTTTGGAGCTAAGTACTGAAGTTGTGCTCAATTTGGCAAGAAGGTTTTGGTCATTTTGGTAATGCAGTGGGAGCAAGAGTCATGACTATTTCCGACAGTTCCGGCAATTCCCGGCAGTTCCGGCTTCTACCCTCTGGATTAGGGTAGCGTTATCCCTTAGGATCTCCCCTCCTACTAAAACCCAAATACAAGTAGAGAGGAAGAGATCCCAAGTGTGTTGAAATGACTTGAAATCCACCTCTATTTATACTAAAACGTTGAGCACAAGTGGGGTTTATTTGGTTGTTAGCCGACCTTGACGAATTATCCCATAACACAAATAAATTCATATCTCCATGAATACTTATCGGAATTGGATGATCTTTAGATCAATCCTACACCCGACGATGAAAGGGATCGAAGAAAAATATCAACTTCCATTAATAAGATGGCCCACATGGAGTTTGGCCCTAGTTGCCAATTTTAACAGTCCCTCTCAACTAGGGAGAACTCCATCCGCTAATCCATATGTCTGACTGTACTATGTCTACCATCAGTGCCCTGCATTGCACTGCTCTGCTGAGCTCTGCTTTGCTTTGCTCTGCTCTGCTGAACCATGAAGAAGAAGAATTGATCAAGAATGTCTCATACCATTCTCTACTAACCCAAAGTCAGTTTCATCTAAAGAGAGTGTGTCACATCACTCTTACTGACCCGAAGTCAGTTTTGTTGATCCCAGATCAATATTACAAAAGAGTGTCTCAAACCACTCATATTGATCCCAGATCAATGGAGGTCATCCTAGCATAGGGAGTACGGTAGATACATCGATGTGTCCATCGATAGTACTACTATGGTCCCTAATCCCATTTCCTTGCTCAATGATCAGATGAAAGGTACTTCCCATGAGTCCCAGACTACATGGGTAGGATGCCTTGATAGGAGAACTAATCATCTTGTCCACATGAGAACAAATCATCCTGCCCCACAGTCGCCATGGGAGAACTAATCATCCTGTTTTACATTTGCCACGGGAGAACTAATCATCCCGGTCCACAAGAGAACTAATCATTTTGTTCCACAGTTGCCACGGAAGAACTAATCATCCTAGCCCATAAGAGAACTAATCATCCTGCTCCACAGTTGCCACAGGAGAACTAATTATCCCGACCCACAGGAGAACTAATCATCCTATTCCATAGTTGCCACGGGAGAACTAATCATCCCGGCCCACAGGAGAACTAATCATCCTGTTCCACAGTTGCCACGGGAGAACTAATCATCCCGGCCCATAGGAGAACTAATCATCCTATTCCACAGTTGCCACGGGAGAATTAATCATCCCGGCCCACAGGAGAACTAATCACCCTGTTCCACAGTCGCCACGGGGTATCACAGGGGAAGAGGTTGAACCTGTCATCTTGTGCATAGCGCGTCACCAGGGGAGGGTGAGTCGCACTGTGGTCGTATGTTGCTCCAGTAAGTACCCCAAGCCCCACAAAGCTCCCAGAGCTCAATGCATGCAACATGCAGTGCCCTTATAAGAAGGTCTCTCAACGACTCCAAGTTATTCGAGAAAGTCATAGATTTGACCTTTCCCTGGGGCTTTAACAAAATGTTTTCGACCTGTACATCAGTCTCAATGCGATGGAGCCTCCTCGCTCATCGACTTACCATATCCCAGATAAGGCAATATCTGATGTCAATCTACTGGAGCAATCATCGAATACGGGATTCCTCAATAATCGAATCCCCCCTCTGGTTGTCACAGAGAATCACAGTGGTATTCATCATGTGTACAAACAACTCACTTAAGAGCTTCTACAATCATGCAGCTTCGCATGAGATCATACTTGTAGCTAAGTATTCGGTCTTGGTGGTGCTTATAGTAACCGACTTCTGCTTCCTGCTCATCCATGATATCGAAGTAGAATCTAAAGAGAACCAACACTGAAAAGTGCTCTAGTGATCCTCCACACTGCCTGCCCAGTCAGCATTCGAATAATCATGCAATTTCATATTTCCAGCAGTGTATCTCAATCCATGAGAGATTGTGCCCCAAAGATATCTCAGAAGATTCTTGGCACCAAACCAGTGAGGCTCAACCAAATATGAGCTCACCATGCTAACTGCAAAACATATGTCTGGACGGAAGTTCACCAAGAACATCAACGCGAACGAGTTTATGAAACTCAGAGGCATTTCCCAAGTCTGGTCTGACATCACTGCCATATAACTTTTGAAAGTTAAGATCCTCAAGGTAGTCACATGCTTGCAATTTATCATTCCACATCCGAAATCCAACTCCCTCTTACTTTTGCAAATGAGAGGGTCTGCACCTATCAGAAATAGGTTGTCTTCATAAGGTGCCGGTATGAGAGGTCTATCATCCACAACCTTTGGGTAATGGTTTGGATTGGTTTCACTCCTAGTGAATCTCAGCTTCATCAGACAACTATCAATCCTCTCATGCTATGCCCGGGGTGTTTTGCTTCAAGCCATAGAGGGCTTTCTTCCACCTGTATACACGATATTCCCGATCATGAATCTCAAACTCCTCGGGTTGTTCCAAACCTGTGGACCTGCTGCATGAGGGGAATGGTCCCCTTATAAGATTTTCCTTCGGTACATCTCAAACATGTACCTTCATGCTCTTCTTGAATTCAGGCATCCCTATCACCATCTGACTCACATTGGGTAGGGCCCCAGAGGTAGACCTCCGGTGTTATAGATGCGATATGTCAATTGACATGATCCCCAATGGACCATCCTGCAACTTGATACAAATTGCCAGCCCTGAACCCATGAGAAAAAGCATCTTTGAAAATTCTATTTTTTAACATGTACCTTTCCATCGATGAATGCCCCCCTAAAACCTTTGACGTCCATTTCCGAGATGGACACCGATTCTTCTTGCGATTAGGTACATAAAAGAGATTCTTGTAAATGAATAGAGTTACCCTCATTCAATTGAGGGGTAACATTCCCTACACCCTTTTTGGGATAGGTGGCATCGACTCCAAGTATAATCCCACAGTTGTTTCTATCTCTACCAAATTTGAGAGAGCACCCTTCTATCCGATGAGGTGCCTTGAAGCACTATGATCAATAAGCCAGATTCCCAAAGAATCTGAAGGAGAGGGCCAATACAAGATAACACTTCTTTATCCTATCAAAAACAACATTTGATTCTTCATACCTGGGGTTCCTTGCTTGCTCTTGAAGAGTCGGTCGTTTCCTTGATGACCTGCATTACCTGTCATTCCTTTGATCATTGAAGATGTCCCTGGAATGATTGTTATCTTCATCAAGGGATGTGTCTCAACCATTCGAACACTCCTTCGCATAATGGCCGAACTTATTGCAACCAAGGCATTTGCCTTTACTTCCACCCTTAGATCTGGACTTCCCAATGAAGTGATCTTTAGGTAGGCCATCAGAAACTTCCGCCACACCATTCTGATAATATTCTCTAATTCGACTTCACCCTCAGTGAATTTGAAGAGGGATGAAGAATCCACTGATCCTTTTGTCCTTTCCCAACTGTCTTCGATGATTTATCTTTCACTCTTGTTTGGGCATTGTCTTCACTTCAGCTCCGATAGCATGTTAATTTTAGGTATGTTCTATGCTTAGAGCAATTTATTTCAATTTTCACAGTTAGCTCAATATCTTTTCTAGATTAGCAATCACATCAACATTAAAGTAAACTGCAGATAGAACATAAACATAAATCGTAGAAGATAAGCCAAGAAAAGAGGACACAAGATGTGGCGCTAGCCAGGGACAAACCCCAATGTGGGGAACCCTTGATCAATTCTTCTTATATGTTCTTCAATAGTTCAACAGAGAGAGAGATAGTACGTTTACAATAGAAGTCAACACTTTCACTTATCTATATAAGAGCATAGATCATCTCTAAGAAGATGATACATGAGATCAGTTGAAGACGTGCTGCTTCAACTGATTCTCCAAGGTGACTCCTTCACCTATCATTGTGTTGCATCTGTCCATTCATGCTGCCACCTCATCGTGCTGCAACCATGTTGCACCCATCATCACTATGCTGCATCTCATCATGCTTCATTAATCATGACTGTACCCATCACTGTATTGCATTATGTGCCATTGTTGCACCATGTTGCCATATTGACCTATGTGTTGGCTGCATCATGCTTACTTCTTGTCCCTAGCATGCTTGTTGTCCTTTGCATTCTTGTTGTTGCATGCTAGTTATAACATTGCATGCTTGGTGTATTTTTTGCTAAGTACCATACCACTGTCTCAATGTTAGTTAGTTGTCCCTTGCATGCTGCTCTCCTTCGGGATGTTCCGGCAATTTCAGCAATTTTGGTTGTTCCCGATAGTTCCGACAGTTCCAGTAGTTCCGGCAATTCCAGCTATTTCGTTTATTCCTGGCAGTTTCGGCAGTTCGGTCAGTTCCCGGCAATTTCGGCTTCTGCCCTCTATGTCGGCTTTCCCAGCCGTTCCAGCAGTTCCAATTGTTCCCCACAGTTCCGGCTATTCCCGATAGTTCCGACAGTTCTAGCAATTCTACCTATTCTCGGCAGTTCTAGCAGTTCCCAACAATTCTGGCAATTCCAGCTATTCTCGACAGTTTCAGTAGTTCCGGCTTTTCTCGGCAGTTCCGACAATTCTAGCAATTCCGACTATTCCCGGCAGTTCCTGCAATTCTGGCAGTTCCTGGCAGTACCGACTATTCTTGGCAATTCTGGCTTCTGCCCTTTGGATTAGGGCAGCGTTATCCCTTAGGATCTCTCCTCCTACTAAAACCCAAAGACAAGTAGAGAGGAAGAGATCCCAAGTGTGTTGAAATGACTTGAAGGCCACTTCTATTTATACTAAAACGTTGAACATAAGTGGGATTTATTTGGTTGTTGGCCGACCTTGACGAATTATCCCATAAGACAAATAAATTCATATCTCCATGAATACTTATCGGAATCGGATGATCTTTAGATCAATCCTACACCTCTCGATGAGAGGGATCCAAGAAAAATATCAGCTTCCATTAGTAAGATGACCCACATGGAGTTTGGCCCTAGTTTCCAATTTTAACAAAAAGCTACGATAGTAAAAACATATCAACAACGATGGTGCGAGCGGATAGCATCTCCATTGCTGACGCCACCAGCGTCGTCATCACCATCTCCATCACTACTGCCATCACCACCACCAAGACCATCATCAACGACAATTGCTTCAGAACCTAATTTAACCATTATAATGCGCCCATTGGAAGCCATCTTGGAAACATTAAAAGGGCTGCCAATAGCTAATACCAAAGAAGAGCAACCTCAACTTGAAGAAAGAAATCAAACAAAGCCCAAAGGTTCTGATTATAGACAATCAAAGGAAGATATTTCTAGGGAGTTGCGGAAGATTAAATTCCCAGAATTTTCAGGAGGGTGAGCTGGAGAACGTGCTAAAGCATGGTTAGAGGGAATGAACAAATGTTTTGTGCTAAGAGAGTACCTTTCTACTTCCAAGACGAAAATTGCCATATTTCAGTTAAGGGAAAGTGCCTTGATTTGGTGGGGAAATCTGGAAAAACAATTACACCTCACAACGAATAATGTTCCCTGGGAGTTGTTCGAGGAAAGATTCCATGCTAAATACTTGCCACCTTATTTTCAAGAGCAGTAAGTCGAGTCCTTTCATATGCTAGTCCAAGGAAACAAAATAGTGGAGGAATATGAGATAAGGTTTATGGAGCTTGTGAAAAATATTCATTATCTAGATACTGACGAATGTCACGCTGAGTGCTTCGCATATGGATTAAATTCTTGAATCAGGGCCATGGTTAGGATGTAGCCATCATCTGTTGATTTGGGGTAGCATCAGATGTTCTCTAGCCACGAAAATTGATGGAGATGCTATAGCACATGAGATCTCCGAGACCCAGAAATGGTTTGGGCAAAATCTAACCAGTTTGGGAGATATTAAAATTATTAATATTTTTAATGGAGTTCCTAAGTCTAAACTTAAGAAAATAAAATATTAATGTGAATTAATATAAAACGGGGTTAGAATGGTCCAAAAGTCATGGATCAAGCCAAATCTAATCTTATCCGTCGATTAGAGATTTAATCTCAGTCGTTGATGGACCAATGAGAAAAGTATAAGAGGCTTGAGGGTCAGTGGGAGAACACACCAAGAGAGATCAAGAACTTGATTTTCTAGGGCAGGGTTTCCTAAGGAAATTGAGTGAATTGATCTGAGTTGCAGTTGATGGGTAGTGAATACATAGCAAAGAGGCAGAGTTAGTACCGAGAGGATTGGCGCAAAAGCCGGGAGAGGTTGATGCAAAGCCAGTGAGAGGCCACGCAAAGGCAATCAGGAGCTGCGCAAAGCTAGAGAGGGCCAGCGTGTGAGACGCAGAGTGTCTAGAGGCTGACATAGAGCCCCGAGAGGTTGACGCTAGGTTGACGTTGGGCTAGAGAGGCTGACGCAGGCCCTAGAGGCAATGCTAGGAGATTTTCGTGAGACAGATTAGAGCTAGAGCTATGGATAGGGTGACGCAGTCCCTATCAGGGTGATGTAAAGCAACAGAAGTTGTATTGTTGCTGTGGGATCGTTCATTCGGTGATTTAGTTGGAATATATATCTCCGACTGAGATGTACTTGTTGAAGTTTTTAAGTTTATTTAGTTAGAAACCCTCAATGCACTTTATCTGATTTATTCCTACCTACTTGTTATTTTTCCTTAACAAGTTATTTACAGTGTAAATACTGAAAATAAACACTAATGCATGCTCAACATATTATAGATCAGCAGCCAAAAGAAACAAGAACAAACACACCATATGACACCATTATTTTTGGACTAACGTCCCCGGAAAAACCTAATGCGGGAAAACCGTGCAGCTATCTGAGGGTTTTCTTATTAAGCAATATCATAGTGCAATCTGGGTGCCAAAACTAGCCTACCCAAATCGGTTTCTGACAAATCTACTAGCTGAAACCCCGACTAATCCTTCTGGCAGCTATTCAGCACCAATCTACCCTAGAAACCCCAGCGACTACCCAATCTGGACTGCATCAACCTCTCCTAGCCCAGCGCTGGCACTGCGTCAGCCTATCTTGGCTTGCGCTAGCCCCAGGACGCCCTACGTCAGCTCTCTGAGCCTCTGCATCAGCTATGTTGGCCCCTCTGGTGCTCTACGCAGCACTTAGCTACATCTTCGTGGCCCTGCGTGAGCACTGGCTGCTCCTGTGTCTCTCTCTATGGCTGCTTTGTTGCTATCCTGGCACTATCTCTGCCTCTCTGTCTCTCTGTACTCAATGCCCCTCAACTGCTCTCCCAATCACTGATTCTATCTCTCTTAGCAAACCCCGCTCTAGAGAATAAAATGACTGATCACTCTGGTGTCTTCTCCAAGTGACTCATACTTTTTCTGTTGACATCTCAACGACCGAGATTAAGTCCCTAGTCAATGGCTAAGATTAGATCTGGCTTGATCCATGTCTTTTGGACCATTCTAACACAAATTCATATTAATACACATTAATATTTTATTTTCCCTAAGTTTAGATTTAGGGACTCCATTAAAAATATTAATTATTTAAATATCTCCTGATCTATTTAGAATCTGCCCAAACTCTCTCTGGGTTTTGGAGATCTCATGTGCCCCAACCTCTCCACCAAATTTTGTGGCTAGAGCACATTCGATGCTACCCCAAATCAACACTCCCTCTTAGCGAGGATTGTGCTCTAGCAATACTCCTCACTAAGTATTACTCTAATCATCTGGCATCGGTACCTGTGCTGATGCTATGCTTTCCTGCCCAACATCCTCTGCACTATTGCATCCTGTACTGTTGCCCATGGTTCTGCGACTGCCACTACTGCATTTGTATGACAGCTCCCTCTGCATCCGTGTTGTTGCTGGTCCTTCCTCCCAACATTGCATCTACACTGCACCTCCTCTCATCATGTTGCATTGTGCTACCCACTGTTACACTGCAACTCAGTTACTAAGAAGTAACTGACCTCCCTATTGGGCTAGAAACATCCACTAATGCTGAAGCTCCCTTTGCTGCTGACTCCCTCTCTGACCTCTGCACTGCTACAACGACTCCCTGCATCTTGCACCGTTGCACACCTCTCTGTGTCTTCCTGCACTAGTGCAACACTCCTGTGCCTCTTGCACTGCTGCAACCTGCTAGCTCTGCGCTGTCTCGGGACTCCTGAACTATAGCTCCCTCTACCGCTCCATCCGCATTCGTCTCTACCCACTCAGCCAGTCCTGCTACTCCTCATCAGGGCTCCCGTAGCAAGGTCTAATCCAAGAGGCTGGGTACCTCGAGGATCCTGCCACTCATTGCCTATAGTCCACCTGACTACAGCTTGATGTCTCCCCACTTCCGCTCAAGTGGCGTGTGTGCACTCATGGCACAGTCATCGTCTGTCAAAACTTTCGTCTCTGCCCGTGTTGGCACTGCCTTAGTCTCGAAAGACTCTCCTTTACTCTTCTTCCTTGGACACTGCGTGGCATAATGACCTAGCTCCCCACAGTGGAAACACTTGATCTTGGAGAGATGTTTCTTCTCCCGCTTTTCCTGCTTCCCCTCAGATGCTAGGGCCACATCTTCCTCCTCCTGCTTGACTTTGATCCCCTTGCTGTTGCTTCCTATCTTCGACTACCGTCTGATCTCTTCCTAGCGAAGAGTTGCCCACATCTCGTCCCACGGTGGAAGTGTCCCTCTGCCCAGAATACTCTGGACAAACACTTCCCAGTTTTCTAAGACAACGTTCAAGGTTGTCCTCACCATCAGCTCTTGATCCGGTGTTGCTCCTATAGCAGTCAACTGGTCTCGGATCTCATTCAGTCCTCCGAGGAAGGTGTCAATCGATTGCCCCTTCTTCATTTGATACGACCTCATTTGATTCTCGAGCAGCTATGCACAGAATTATGCTGATACAGCTTCTTGAGAGCCTCCTACATCTCAAATGTCATTTCCTTCTCGGCTATATGTGGTACCACATGATCCTTGACCCCGTCAAGGATAATGCACTTGGCCCTCGCCATCGCCTCCTCACACTTGTCATTATCACTGGGGTTGATTGGGACAACTATTACCTACAAGGCGAAGTTCTTCACCGATTCTTATCAAGCACTGATAAGATCGTGGCCTTCCAAACTGCGAAGTTCGATGCGCTGTCAAGTCTATGCTGGTCTCTTACCTCGTGTAGTGCCATGATGCTCCTCTACTTCCCCCTTGGAAGTTCTCTATTCAACTCCTATGAGTCTCTACTTCCCGTTTGGAAGTTCTCTGTTCGACTCCTCTGAGTCTCGACTTTCCATCTGGAAGTTCTCCTTTGGACTTCCTCTGAGTCCTGATTTCCCTCCTAGAAATCCTTTTGCCATTTGTCGAGATGCCCCCTACTCTGGTCGTCTTATGCAACTGCACTGTTGATCCAGGTTCCTCAACTAGAAACCCTCGGTAACAACTCCTTTGGCCCTGCTTTGTCAAGTATTGTTCTGACTATACTCCTCACAAGTTCCACTCTGCATTCTTCTTGCAGCCTTCTAGACCCCAACAACTGCCTCTTTGTGAACTGCGCCAGCCCCTCTCTACCTCACGTTGGCCCTATGTCACCCTGGATGGGTCTGCATTAGCCCTCTGGCCCTCTGCATCAGCAACGTTACCCTCTCTAAGGCTCTGCGCAACTCCTGGCTTCCTCTGCGTGGCTCTGCGTCACTTCTTATGTCACCCTGGATGGGTCTGCATTAGCCCTCTGGCCCTCTGCATCAGCAACGTTACCCTCTCTAAGGCTCTGCGCAACTCCCAGCTTCCTCTGCGTGGCTCTGCATCACTTCTTAGCTTCTGTGCTCCTAGAAACAGCTTTTGTCACTTAGTTAGAAACCCTCCATGCACTTTATCTGATTTACTCCTACCTACTTGTTATTTTTCCTTAACAAGTTATTTACAATGTAAACACTGAAAATAAACACTAGTGCATGCTCAACATATTACAGATCAGCAACTAAAAGAAATAAGAACAAACACACCATATGACACCATTATTTTTGGACTAATGTCCCAGGAAAATCCTAATGCAGGAAAACCGGTGCAGCTATTTGAGGGTTTGCTTATTAAGCAATATTAGAGTACAATTTAGGTGCCGAAATTGGCCTACCCAACAGAGAATTTCCTTAGCAGTAATACCTCTCGGTTTTTGACAAATCTACTGGCTGAAACCCCGAATAATCCTTTCGGCAGCTACTCAGCACCAATCTGCCCCAGAAACTCCAACGACTGTCCAATCTGGACTGCGTCAGCCTCTCCTAGCTTAGCGTTGGCACTGTGTCAACCCTAGGAGGCCTTGCATCAGCTCTTTGAGCCTTTGCGTCAGCTACGCTGGTCCCTCTAGTGCTTTGCGCAACACTTAGTTGCCTCTGCGTGGCCCTGCGTGAGCACTGCCTGCTCTTGCGACTCTCTCTTTGGCTGCTCTGCTGCTATCTCAGCACTATCTCTGCCTCTTTGTCTCTCTATACTCAATTCCCCTCAACTGCTCTCCCAATCACTGATTCTATCTCTCTTAGCAAACCCCGCTCTAGAGAATAGAATGACTGATCACTCTGGTGTATTCTCCAAGAGACCCTCAAGCCTCCTCTTATTCTTTTTCTGTTGACATCTCAACAGCCGAGATTAAGTCCCTAATCAACGGCTAAGTTTAGATTTGGCTTGATCCATGTCTTTTGAACCATTCTAACACAGATTCATATTAACACATTAATATTTTATTTTCCCTAAATTTAGACTTAGGGACTTAATTAAAAATATTAATTATTTTAATATCTCATGATCTATTTAGAATCTGCCCAAACCCTTTCTGGGTATTAAAGATCTCATGTACCCCAACCTCCCCACCACATTTCGTGGCTAGAGCACATCCAATGCTACCCGAAATCAACAGTAATACTGCCGAGGGCATTCTCTGTTGAGTGAGCCATTTCTGGTTCCTTGGTTGTATTCTGAAACTGCATAATAATAAAACCCTCTGAATAGTAGCATCGATTTTCCCGCATTGGGTTTTTCCGGGGGCATTAGTCCAAAAACAACGGTGTCACTTGTGTGCTTGTTTGCTCTCAGTTGATGATCTGTATGTGTTGATATTGTACTTGTATTTACTTTCAGTATTTACATGGTAAATAACTTGTTAAGTAAATGAACAATTAGGAACAAATAAATCAGATAGTACAGGAAGAATTTCTAATGGGTTAAACTTAGAAATTCCAACATGGTATCAGAGCGTGGTTGCAAATCACAGGGTAATTGAAGGCATTAGTTGAGCAGAGTAGCAGTAGCAGAAGCAGCTATCCCAAGTGACAGAAGTTGTTCCTAGCAGAAAGCAGCAAGGAAGGGGTGACGCAGAGAGATTGTGTCATCAGTTCGAGCCAGGAGGAGGATCAGTGCTGAGGTAGAGAGGATCAGACCTGACCTACGTAGTGCCCGGTCATCTTTCTCAGTCTAGAAGGATCGACGTTGTGGCCAAGAGGTGCAAATCTTGCTGGTGTAGGGATTGTGCAGGGCCTAGAGGCTCAAACCTTCAAATTGTTGAAGCATAGGAGGTTGTGGGTGAGTTGCAGAGCAACGCTGGTGGGGTACTATGGTCAGAATAGTACCTAACAGGGAAAAACCAAGGAGGAGGTAGTTGCTACCGAGGATTTCTAGCCAAGAAATCCGGATTAGTGATGTAGTTGCACAAACGATCGAAGTGGGGCATCTCGACATTGGCAGAAGGGTTTCCAAAGGGAAATCGAGGCTTAGAGGGAGTCAAACCGAGAACTTCCAGACAAGAAGTTTAGAGACTCGGCAAGAGTCGATCAGAGGACTTCCAGGAGGGAAGTAGAGAGACTCGAAAGAGTCGAAAGAGGAACAGCGAAATGGCAGTGAATGGGTTGAGAGATCAGGATAGACTGGACAGAGCTTCCAAATTCGTAGTCTGGAAGGCCAAGATCTTGTCCATTCTAGATAGGTATCGCATCAAGCACTTCTCCTTGAAAACAATAGTGATCCCAGTTGACCCGGCTAAAAATGAGAAGTACGAAGAGGCAATGGCTAGGGCTAAGTGCATCATCCTTAATGGGGTC
Organism: Pinus taeda; assembly: GCA_000404065.3. Classification (NCBI taxonomy): domain Eukaryota; kingdom Viridiplantae; phylum Streptophyta; class Pinopsida; order Pinales; family Pinaceae; genus Pinus; species Pinus taeda. The sequence continues at coordinate 53,952 of APFE031257324.1, forward strand.
AAGTATCATGTGGTACCACATATTGTTGAGAAGGGTATGACAAATGAGATGTGGGATGCCCTAAAGAAGTTGTATCAGCATACTTCCATGAAGAGGAAGATGCTTCTAAAAAACTAGTTGCAATCATACCAGATGTAGAGGGGAGAGCAGATAGATATCTTCCTCGGGCGATTGACAGAGATCCGGGACAAGCTGACTTCCATAAGGGCCACGCTGGATGAGGAGATGTTGGTGAGGATCACACTGAATGCAGTCTCAGAGGACTGGGAGGTATTTGTCCAAAGCTTGTTGGGTAGGTCAAACCTTCCGGATTGGGAAGAACTGTGGGCGGCTTTTCATCAAGAAGAGATCAGACAGCTAACCAAGGCAGGGAGTAGCGGTAAGGGGGTCAGAATCAAGAAAGAGGAAGAGGAGGATGCTACTCTAGCATCTGCGGGAAAGTAGGAGAAACGAAAGAAGGACCTGTCGAAGGTCAAGTGCTTCCACTGTGGGGAACTGGGTCACTATGCGAACTAGTGTTTAAGGAAGAAGAGCAAGGGAGAGGCTTCTGAGACCAAGGTAGTGCTAGCAAGGGCGGAGAAAGAAGTGGAGACAGATGACGACTGTGCCATCAAGCTGTAGTCAGACGGACTACAGGTGAAGAGGGGCAGGATCCTTAAGGTACCCAACCTCTTGGATTATACCTCGCTACGAGAGCCCCGAAGAGGAGTAGCAAGATTGGCTGATGTCGATAGAGACGGATGCGGATGGAGCGACAGAGAGTGCTACAATGCAGGAGTCCCAGGAATGCGTGAGACAGCAGTGCAAGATGCATGGAGTTGTTGCAGCAGCGTAGAGGTCAGAGAGGGAGCTCTTCTCAGCGACAGAGGGAGCTTCACCATCGGGAGTGTCTCTAGCTTGACAAAGATGTCATAGTTGGGAGGATCAGTTACTTACTTCTTAGTAACTGAGTTGCAGTGCAATAGTTAGCAGTGGCAGTGCTATGGGCAGCACGATGCAGCATGATGAGAGGGGATGCAGTGTAGATGCAACAATTGCAGTGGCAAGGCCATGAGTAGCAACATGGATGCAGAGGGAGCTGTCGTACGGATGCAGCAGTGGTAGTGGCAGGGCCATGGGTAGCAGTACATGATGCAGCAGTGCAGAGGATGTTGGGCAGGGAGGCCTAGCATCAACACAGGAATCGATGTTGAATGATCAGGGTGATACTCAATGAGGAGTATTACTAGAGCACAGTCCTCGCAAAGAGGGAGTGTTGATTTGGGGTACCATCAGATGTGATCTAGCCATGAAAATTGGTGGAGAGGCTATAGCACATGAGATCTCCAAGACTCAGAAATGGTTTGAGCAAAATCTAACCTGTTTGGGAGATATTAAAATAATTAATATTTTTAATGGAGTTCGTAATTCTAAACTTAGGAAAAATAAAATATTGATGTGAATTAATATAAAACTGGGTTAGAATGGTCCAAAAGTCATGGATCAAGCCAAATCTAATTTTAGTCGTTGATTAGAGATTTAATCTCAGTCGTTGATGGACCACCGAGAAAAGTATAAAAGGAGGCTTGAGGAGCAGTTGGAGAACACACCAAGAGAGATCAAAAACTCGATTTTTTGGGGCAGGGTTTGCTAAGGAAATTGAGTGAAGTGATCTAAGTTGCAGCTGAGGGGCACTGAATACTTAGCAAAGAGGTAGAGTTAGTACCGGGAGGATCAATGCAGAAGCGGAGAGAGGTTGACGTAGAGCCAGCGGGAGGCCACGGAGAGGCAGCTAGGAGCTGCACAAAGCCAAAGAGGGCCAGCGTGTGAGACGCAGAGGATCCAGAGGCTGACGCTGGGTTGACGTTGGGCTAGAGACGCTGACGCGAGCCCTAGAGGTAGTGTTGGGAGATTTTCATGGGATTGATTGAAGCTGGAGAGTTGGATAGGGTGACGTAGTCCCTATCAGGGTGATGCAGAGCAACAGAAGCTGTATTGTTGTTGTGGTATCGTTCATTTAGTGATTTAGCTGGAATATCTATCTTCAACTGAGATGTACTACTGCCGAGGGCATTCTCTATTAGGTGAGCCATTTTTGGCACCCTAGTTATATTCTAAAACTGCATAATAATAAAACCCTTTGAATAGTTGCATCGGTTTTCCTGCATTGGGTTTTTCCGGGGACATTAGTCCAAAAACAAGAGTGTCATTTGTGTGCTTGTTTACTCTCAGTTGATGATCTGTATGTGTTGATATTGTACTTGTATTTCTTTTCAGTATTTACATGGTAAATAACTTGTTAAGTAAATGAACAAGTAGGAAGAAATAAATCAGATAGTACAGGAAGAATTTCTAACGGGTTAAACTTACGAATTCCATCATTAGTAGCTGAGGCAATTGAATGTGGTCATTATGTAGAGGAGCATCTGGGGATAAAAAGGGATGTCCGGCCAACGAAACCCCTACAACCAGGGTTTTTAGGAAAGACTCCCCGAAACTTCTTCAGGGGATGTAGCTTGAGACCACCTCCTTATGGTAATAGATTTACCCCTAAGTCACCTAACACGGGGATTCGGGTTTCGATGGATATGGGGATTCGAGTGTCGGATATGGACACGTTGACCCCACAGAACAAGACACGTTCGAATACGTTATATATTATTTTATTAAAAATATATTATATATATATATATATAATATATATATATATTTATATAATATTAAAAATTAGATATTTCTTACACAAATTTTCATTCATGATACAAATTCATTGATTCAAACATAGATCTTCATCTAGATGTAAGTTTTACAAAGTAACATTATGCATACAACATTACAAATACAATTGTGACATGAATGATAAATTATAAATTTATAATACATATTCAATTCATCAATGATCCAATAGGAGAAAGACAAGATAGTAAGATAAAGACATTGTAGTTTTCTCATTAAGTCGTCAAAATCAAAACATGTTACCATTTACATAGGTAGTCCAATGTCAATGGCAAATAGAAATAACAAATACAAAACAACTACAAGTCTACAAGTATACAAGCCTCAAGGCAGTAGGTAGCTCATGACTCATGAGTCATCAATCCTCATAGTCACCATCAAAATCAACATCATTGTCCTCATCATCATGGTCACCACTGCTCTCCTCTGTTGCATCCTCCTCCTCTGTATCCAAAGTCATCTCTGCATCTGTTGATGTGGAGGATGACCCCTCTATAGTATCACCATCATCAAATCTGACAGGCTGTAGCACTTACTGTTGCTTGAATCTTCTTGAAAATGCTCCTAGACCCTTTGCTCCTTGCTCCCAAACACCCACAACAAACTAAACAAGTGAATGTGCAAATAGAATGGGGAAATATGCCTTTATAATGTTGCGCGGGTTCTTGATTTCTGGGTTCGAAGTGTCCTAATCGGTACATGTTTCGGATTCAAAGTGTCCTAATCAGAACATGTTCCGGATTCGAAGTGCCCTAATCGGACACGACGTGTCCCGATTTTCTGACACGAATTCGCCCGAATCGTGTTTGATTCGCCGGATTCGGGACACATAGGGCCTGGGGGACGAATCTGGTTTTATAGATTTACCCCAAGAGAAGTAGGGGCAATAGCTCCCATGACAGTTAATATTATAGTTGCTGAATCATCAAACACAAGTCCATGGAAATCTTGAGGAACTGCTAATAGAGGAAGAAACACTAGAGGAAGTGGCACAAGAAGACACAACTCCTTGTCTAGAAACTCACAATTTGACTCATGCAGATCACCCCAAGTTAATTTTTGGGGATGTGGAGGACCGCATTTTCAATGTAATTGCCCAGAAGCTTCGTCAAGTATAATGCATAGAACAGGGAAAGAGCCATCATCAAATATCAAGGCAATCATAGAATCCTTGCAGTGGTCACAACAACCAAGCAGAACATCAGTCCACTGTAGTGGAATCCTCAGGTACTATTAATGGTATGAAACTCAAAATCTTATTTGATATTGGTTCCATTGATAGTTTCATTTCATCATATGCATTAAATAAATGTGGGTTGGAAGCCCGCAAGCAAAATGATTTTAGACAGGCAGAAATGGCTTCAGGAGAACTTCAATCCATAGACTTAAGTGTGGAAGAATGCAAAATTGATCTAGGGATCTATTCGACTAAGTTAAAAACTTATGTCACAGCCCTAGGAACTTATGACCTCGTCATAGGTATGGATTGGTTAGAAGCTCATCAAGCATCAATAGACTATTGCGAGAAAACAATTCTCTGTATAAATGATGAAGGAGAAACGATCCAAATCCAAGGTATTAAGAGGAAAGTATCTTTATGTTTCATCTCAACAATACAAATAAAGCGTTGCTTAAGAAAAGGTTATCAAGTATATGCAGTTCAAGAAGTAAGCAAGGAGGAAGGGCCATCCTTAGAACAATATCTAGTGTTATCCGAATTTCTAGATGTTTTTCCGAAGGAACTACTAGGATTACCTCCTAAAAAAGAGTTGGATCTCACAATGGAATTGAAACCTAGTACAGAACCAATCTCTGAAACACCTTACAAAATGAGAAGTCCATAACTTCAATAATTACAAATTCAGTTAAAGGAATTATTGGATATAAGACACATTCGACACAGTATTTCACCTTGGGGTGCTCCTGTAATTTTTGTCAAGAAGAAGGATGGTTCCTTAAGGCTATGCATAGACTACTGAGACTTAAATCGAGCCACAGTAAAGAATCCGTATCCAATGCCTCGAATTGATGACCTCTTCGACCAAATGAAAAGCGCTTCTGTCTTTTCAAAAATCAATCTTCAATCAAGCTATCATCAATTAAGAATTAAGGAAAGCAATATCTCTAAAACTGCATTCCAAACACGCTTCAGGCATTATGAGTTCACTGTGGTACCATTTGGGTTAACCAATGCACCAACAGTATTCATGAACCTTATGAACAGTGTTTTCTGCAAATATCTCGATCAATTTGTACAAGTCTTTTTAGATAATATTCTCATTTACTCCAAAAATGAGAAAAGACATTTACGGATAGTATTATCTTGCCTCAGGGAACACCAGTTATATGAAAAGTTATCCAAGTGTTCTTTCTCCCAGAAAGAGATTCATTACTTGGGTCATATTATATCTAGTGAAGGGATCTCAGTAGATCCTGAGAAAGTAAAAAAATCATGGAATGGTCGATATTGAAAAATGTGCATGCAATGCGAAGCTTTATGGGTTTAGCTGCCTACTATCGAAGGTTTGTAAGGATTCTCCAAAATTGCAAAGCTTATCACAACCCTGCAGCATAAAGGTGTTAGCTATGAATGGACTGAGTAATGTCATAGAGCATTCTCTAAACTTAAAAGATTGTTGACCAATGCACCAATCTTGCGAGCTAAGTCACCGGGTTCGGCGTATTTAATCCTTCGAATTTGAAATTTGCCGAACCTCAAAATAATTCGAACAAATTCGGTTATGTGCGTCAAACTTCATGCTGAACATGAACACGAATTTTATGCCGAACACGAACACGAACTTTATGTCGAACGCAAAGACGAACACGAACAAATTCGATGAAATTCGCCAAAAATTCATTGAAGTTCATTTCAGGGTTTTGTGGTTCGACATTTTTCCATCATTTATAATTAAAAAAATGATATGTTTGGTAACCCTAGTGAACTTGAAGCAAAAACTTGGCGACACATGAAAATCTACCTTTCACAGTCACACTCGCTCACTCCACCACCAACCAGTGAGATAATCGGGCCTTTAGGAGTTGGATAACTAGCCACCGGGAAGTTTGATAACTAGGCCACTGGGCCATTTGGAATTATTGAAAAAACGAGAAAGTTTTTTGATCCGATTGACAAACTTTTCTAATGGGAACAATAATAAATCTTCTTCAAGTAATGTTTTTGTCAACCAACCCATTGAGAGGGTTGAATCATCGAGATGATTAATGATTTTTTGTCTAGTTTAGTTAATAGAATTCACCAACTAAAATAACAATTATATTTTTTTCAACTTATAGTTTTGTTAATCAGCATATAATTCCATTGTGATGTATTGTCGGTGGAATATTTTGTAATTGTTTGTATGGATTTAGTGAAAGTTAATTGTGATTTTTACTTTTTATGGGGTAATCTACATGATTTATTTGTGAGGAACTGTGGCTAAATGTGTTTTTTAGCCTGCTTAAATTTAAATTTTATATAATATTTCAAATTTTATATGTCGAATTTTATGCCGAATTTTATTAGCAAAATTTTAGGTGTTGAACTTTATTTGAATTTCAAGGTTGTCGAACTTGAACACAAACACAAATGCGGTGACTTAGCTTGCAAGTATTTGATATGGACAAGGATCTTACTGTGTATTGATGCATCCAAGCAAGGATTAGGTACAGTATTAATGCAGGAGAGAGGCATAATAGCGTATGCCTCAAGGAAATTAAAGCCTCATGAAGAACTCTATGCCACGCACGATTTAGAGTTAGTCGATGTAGTGTTGGCTTTAAAGATATGGAGACAGTATCTAGTAGGAAGAAGCTTTATGCTCAAAAGCGACCATCAAAGTCTACAATATTTGTTCACTCAAAGAGACTTGAACGCTAGGCAAAGACGATGGAGTGAATTCCTAAGTGAGTATGCCTTTGGAATTTCATATATTAAAGGAAAAGATAATGTAGTGGCAGATGCCTTAAGTAAAAGACCTCGAATATTTTCCCTCATACCTATCAAGGTAGACTTAAGGCAACGAGTACTAGAACGTCTCTTGAGAGACAGTTGGTATTTAAAAGTAAAATCTAAGCTCGATAGTAAAAATCCAAAGGAACTTAAGCTTGAGGGATATGAACTAAAAGATGATGGAATTTTGTGATTCCATGGAAGAATGTACATTTCTGATAATCGGGATCTTCGAGACACCATCCTTAAGGAAGCCCACAAAGCATTGTATTGTGCACATTCTGGTGTAAAGGAAATGTATGTTGATACAAAAAAACTCATTTTTTGGGCAGGCATGAAACACGATGTTGTCCAATTCGTTGCAAAATGTCTCGAATGTCAGCGAGTGAAGGTTGACCATTGTCATCCAACAGGTGTCCTACAACCTCACGACATTCATATGACTAAATGGGAGATAATTTCCATGGATTTTATCGTTGGGCTACCTCTTACTCCACAAAGGCATAATGTTATTCTGGTTGTGGTGGATAAAATAACAAAAACCACCCATTTCATTCTTGTAAGAGATACTTACGAAGTTGCTGACGTAGCTCGGGTATTTATAAAAATGAAATTATCAGATTTCGTAAAGTACTTAAGAAAATTATATCAAATAGAGATTCACGATTTACTTCAAGATTCTGGACTTGTATGCAATCAGCCTTAGGAACTCAACTAAATTTAAGTACAGCTTATCATCTTAAGATTGATGGACAAACAAAAAGGGTGAACCAAGTACTAGAAGATATGATGAGGATGTACGTTATGGATCAACAATCATGCTAGGAAAAGTACTTGTCATTAGTAGAATTTGCATATAATAACAGTTACCACAATTCAATCGGGATGCCTCCATTTGAAGCATTTTACGACAGAGCTTGCAGAACCTTGTTAAGTTGGGAAAGGTTAGTAGATCGGGTAACTGTAATAGTGGGACGGGAATTAATTCAAGAGAGAAGAACAGGTCAAACAAATTAGGCAACGATTGAAAGAGGCACAAGATAAACAAAAGAGTTACGCTAATGCACATAGGACATATAGGAATTATGAAGTAGGAGATCAAGTTTTCGTCCACATCAGACCAAATAAAAGCACTATCTAATCGGAAAAGGGACGAAGTTGTCACCCCAATTTATTGGACCATTCAAGGTCTTGGAAAAGGTTGGACCTGTTGCCTATTGTCTTGCACTGCCACCCCACTTGCATAAATTTCATAATGTATTTCATGTATCTTTATTAAGACATTACATAGCCGACAAATCTCATAACCTTGAATGGAGGGAACTGCAGGTATCAGACGCGTAAACCATTTCGGTTGAACTATTACATATACTGGAACGTAGGGTTTAACAGTTTAGGAACCCCCTGGTAGACCAAGTTAAGTTCCAGTGGGACAAATATAGCCTTGGATCAACTACTTGGGAAGATACAAAGATCATATGTCAAAGATACCCCAACTTGTGTTAATTTTAAAGAACTTAAAGCCATATTTTGTATATATTTACTTTACTTTAAATCAAATACTTACAACTATTTTGTGATGATCACATGTAAAAATGAAATTTTTATGTCACTGGAACATGATATATGTTATTTGCTTAATTCTACTGCTACGTGGATACCAATATGAAATGTGTTATTTAAATTAACATTGTTGAATTATGGATACCAATAATTGATTAACCTTGCTATGAAATTTAAATTATGAATTATGTTATGGGTGAAAGAGCTATAATTATATTTC
>APFE031257353.1:0-12895 GCA_000404065.3 Pinus taeda
TGCATAGGCTTTGTTTTTCTTGTTTTCCTAAATGACGAGCTCTTTGTCTGAGGTAGGCTGTACTGGGTCATTATCTCCTTCTCCGACACACACTCCTTTCCACAACTCATTGAAGATGAGGGTGTGTTTTATCATCCGGGACCATTCAGGATAGTTCTCCTTGCCAGTGAGAACTATTCCTACCATGGATATGATTGAACGCATTCTGTAAAAAAAAAAAAATTGCTGATAGAAAAGAATACTTCTGCCAATATACAGTAAAGATGTACTCAAAAGGTCATTCTCAAAGGGTATTATCATCCACTAAAACTTCTAACATAAGGTTTTCATGTACCCATTGAATCACTGTCATCACAACTTCAATACACAGAGAGAAAATGACTTTCAAAATGTACACGGCTACCAATAAAAGCATTCAATGCATGCGTAGTATACAACATGGGATGTCAAATCCTTTCACTCGTCAAGCCAACAGCGTGAAATATCAAGCTGTGGTATGGAGACCGTTGTATGGAAATATATCACGTGTAGTGGTTAGCACTCTGGAGTTTGAATCCAGTGACCTGGGTTCGGCTCCCGGTAGGACCTCCACCATAAACTTACATTCTCTGGTTCATGTCCGAGTGGCGCCACCACATAAACTTACATTCTTCCAAAAAACAGGTCAACTAATTTTTCAGAATAACTCTGGCAATGTGTGAGAACGAAACCAGATTGCTATTACATAACCCTAAACAGAGAAAATTTCGATATTTAGATGCCCTACAACCCCTCCAATAAAGACCTTACAGAAGTATTGTCAAATATTTATAGTAATAAATCCAAAACCAGATAAGTACTGCAAATTTTGAAGGTCTAGAAACCCACAAAACTCATATATAAACATCGCATCTCCTGGCCTAAGACAAACGCCTGGTAGACAAATTGTTCAGGTGAACAATCACATCGCAGAAAACCGACATGGCATGATGCCGAGTCTTCCAGCTCCCAATCTAATGGCGTGGTTTGCAACTTAATGGTGCGACTGATGGACAGGCGGGGGCGCAAAAGAGTAAGGGCGGCTAGATTTCAATAGACAACGTTCAATGGAATGAACACACAGCGTTGAAGGGTATACAACGTTTCAATGGAATGAACACAACGTTTCAAGGAACAACGTTCGATCACAGTGTTTCATCCAGAGCAGCGTTCAATCACAGTGTTTCATCAGAGCAGCGTTCAAAAGATGAGGTGTAGTAAAAATGGGCGGTTTCCAATACCATATCAGAGCAGCGTTCAATAGAATGGTGCGACTGCAACAAGTCAGAACTAATGTTCAATTATAATGTGAGAACATTCACAAAAAAAAAAAATTAATGTACAGTGCTTCTTTCAGGACAGTATGGGCAGCGCTGGACAGGACAACGCTTCAGAAGAGTAGGGCGCAGGTTTTATAAAAGGAATATGGTAGACAAAACGTAGGCAGTACAGGCACTCAGTCAGTTAAGGGAGTTACAAGGCACATGAGCCAAGAAAAAAGGAGCTGGCTCTGATACCATGTCAGGCCAGGCAGTAACTCCATTAGGCAGAAAAATTGATTCGTTTTATTCCATCAGGTATGTTATTGTTATATACAATAGGGTGTGACTGTTCAGTTCATCTCTTGATGACTGTTCACGTCCCTAATTTAATTATTTACATAAATTCACCCAATCATGAGGATTAGGTTTCAACACTAATGTTGCCTTATGCTCAACTCATGCTGCTCCACTCAGTCACCCAACATGATCCATTTGGAGAAATCCGCCTTGGTCTCCCCAGTGTATAACAGCAGGTTGGTAGTGTTGCAAGCCTTATCTATGTACTCCTCTTGCTGCCTTGTGAGGGACTTGAGTCGTTCCTCAACACTATACAACTTGGTCGTTGATTCAGAACATACCCTTATGAGCTTCTCAATTTTCCTATTCTCCTGTTAGATATTGCCTCCGACTATATAGGCTCTTTGCTTCAACATCATAAGATATGTCTTGAAATGCATGATATTTTCCTGAAAATCCTCTACTAACAATTATGGTGCCCTATTGAATACCTATGTATATGTCTCCATCGGATGCTCAACTATCATAGCTCCAACTTTAACCTTTGACCAACTCTCTAAAAATGGCTTATCATGCATACTATATTTCTCATGATGCCCCTCATGATCATGCTCATCATGCCGATTTACTATTGCTCGCTCCTCACTTAAGTCTCCTTGAATGCCTTCTTCTTGGCCTTCTCCACCTGTGGGGACAATTTTTTGTCCATCGTCTCTGGTTGTCAAACATGGATGCATTGGTGGACTCTTATCTACACTTGATTGCTCATAATCTTCATGGATGCCCTCCTGGAGATATATGGATTTAGTTGTACAAGAGTCTACCACATCATTAGGGAGAATTAGCTCCTTACTTTCCCCATGTACTTTGTCAAGTTGGCCGATTATCATTAGCTTGTCTTGCAAGTCTCTCTGAAAAACATTGTGATGTTGCTCACTATCTGTACTTGACTGCTTAGATCCTTCGTGGGTGCTCTCCTAAAAACTGATGAACCCAACTATAGATGAATTCACATGATTTGAAAGAGTCTCCAACTGTTCTACCCTTGTTTCCTCCTTCTTATCACATGGGCATGAATGGTTAGGTGCCCATGGTCCCTTGCAGATAAAGCATATTCCTCCCCTGCTTAGTTTATTCTTGCTAGAAGTTTTATTTCCTTTGTTTGTGTTTCCTCCATCAATCCTCTTCAACTCTTTCTTAGTCAACAACCTTCTAAGCAATTTTATGTTTTGCACGACCAACTTCTCCATTAGATCATAGGCGGCTAGTGATACAGTTAGTTCCTTCCTCCAAATGGTCAATAGTTTGGATCTTAGTATCTTGCAGATGTCGACATCTCCTTCTAGGAACAAGGACACAATCTTTTTCATGCTTGTTTTGAAATGGTCTAGATGAGTGGATGTAATGTTGGTGTAAAATTTGTGGAACACCTGAAAGATTAAGTCGTCACATTCCAGGTTCAGCATGAATGTGCCAAATCTAAACTTTTCCATGAGTTCTAAGATTTTGCGCGCTTCTGAAAGGTAGGAAACATGTTATTGTTCAACCCCTGAAGGGATTCTATTATCAACTGCAATATCTCTCTCATGATATCATCATTGTAAGGCAGTAGTGGTGATGTTAAAGCTATGATCCCATTGAGACAAGAAGCAACTGTGAGCATGACCTCTTCACAAGGATGCTCCCAGTGTTTGGGTTGTATCAACGCAAACATGGATGGTTTGAGAGCCCAACCGAGTTTCTTCCATTCTGGCTTGCCCACCCTCGACAGACATGTGTCTAGTTCCTCCAACCTACGAAGGTCTATGAGTGACTTCATTCATTGTAGCTGAGATCCAAGTGTGAAGAGCTTAGCCCCTCTTCCGTGACCTTCACTTCCCATGGGCACTTTTGTTGCAGAATGGAATAGACTCATTTTAGATAATGGTATGCTTCTTTGACCATTATTTTGGTCTAAAGAGGTATTGATGCATAAATAACTATATATTTTCTCTAATTCATCAATAAATTTCTAACGTGTTTTCCAGAATCTCTTCAAAACCATCTTCCCTTAAAAACCTAAACCTTTCTATCCTCACACAATTACGAATTTATCGGTGTAAATGAAATAGGAGCAGCTATTTATGAATGACGGGTACATACACTCTTAGGTGGAAGATCAAAATAATATATAAAGAAAAATAGTAATTATGCCCTCTATAAAAACCACACTTTTTGGCTTCCTTCAAGCGCGTGAGTGTAGAATAAATACCATAAGAAATCGCGCAACCACAAAACTATAACATTGGGTTTAGGTTTGGCCCCGTCTGCGCTGAAGAGGCTCCTCGATTATAACTCAGTTGTGAGTCGTTGGGGTCTCTCTCGCCCTAGATAATGATAACTCAGATCTAGTGCATTTGGGTCTCCAAAGTGACCCCCAATCCTTCAACAAATACCATTCTCCGTCCCATACTTAAAATAACCTGGTCCAAGATATGAAACTCGTTCCTCTGGGCATTACGGAGAATGGCTCTCCCTAAGATGAGTCTTCGCCTTAATTATAGTGCCCAAGCTGCGGGGAATTCAGCTCGCAGACTCAGTTTATCTATTCAGGAATTCAACTTCACCGATTTGAACACACACTTGATTTATTCAATTCGACCCTTAGGTTAACTGTGCGTTAGGGGACTTGCAACCCTGATATGATGCGAATATTTCTAATTTGGTACCCCTACACAGCCTTCTTGTGGTGTTCTGGTTATCCAGCGAACGATCTGCACTGGTATGGGTTTCGAACCTTGTGCGAATGACCGCTCGACACACTCTCTTTGATTCCTTCCACCGAATGTATAACCACACAACGAGAGACAATGTTGCAAATAGTAACCTAATGCCGGTTCCAATGACTACACAAAGTCCTTCAATACTGCACCTGTTTTTTTTCTTTAAATTACCATGCAGATCAGCTGTGGGCAACCAGAAGCCTTGGTATATGCGCACGTTGTGTACAATGGGACCTTCGAGTCTCTACGTTCTTCTCAACAGTGTTAAAATTACGTGGTCGCTGACCGCACTAGTATTGAAGTTAAGCGCCTTGGTTTGCCAAGTTAAATTATTAGTATCTTTGGACAGTATCCCAGAAACCCTAATCTGTGTATGGCTCTGCAATAGTATGGCATGTCGACGTTTGAAATCTGGCGGATAAATGGCCTTCATCCTTGCGCTTTCTGCTTATGGAAATTGATGGACACCTGCAAGTGGAGCATAGGCTCGGTGAGGTGTGAAGCTTCATGAATTCTGATCGGAAATTGCGTGTGGGTCACACACAATTAAAATTTCGGTGCTTTTTGACGCGTTGCACATTTGCCCTTCGAATCTTTTCAGGGTTACACAACCATCTTCATCACCACCATTCCAGTATTATTTTTTCCATTTTGATAGTTGTATTTCACGTTGACAATGGGCGTCTTCGAATCTACACACTACTGCGTCTGCCACTAACACCGTATTAACATTCGATTCAATTCAATTTATCTCGATTCCATTCCCTTCTCATTCCTTTTTCTGGATAGTAGTTAATATTTCTCATTATGAAGACTTTCCTATGCATTTCTCTGTGAGTGTTGTGTATAGACTTCATTAATAATGTTGCGCATGGGTGGCTGACCTCAACATTTTATGACAAAGTGTGCCGGAGGGCGACATCAACAATGAGAAACGAATGAGCAACTACGGTCACATGAATTGAAAGGATTTTTGATACGATTGACCTCTCCTTAATGTCATTGCTAACCACAATTCTATGACCACGAGCAAAACTTATCTCGATTGCAGATTCACATAACATAAATAGGTTGATGTTTTGGCCCACTTTTCCATTTTTGTTTGGAGTTGATATTTATGGAGTCGCAGAGGAATTGTCTGGACAGTCAAAAGTTGCTTGATTTTGGATTAAAAAATTCAAAAATTCTGACAGAGACACTGTTTAAATCATATTTTTATAATGGAAATAAATTCAGCAGGATCAAATAATGAATTTAAACAATTTTTACTTACATTTACAAAAAAAAAAAATTGTCAACTATAATTAAATACAAAAATGAATATACATTTTTTGGTTAATTTAAATTAAATGCATCATAAAATATTTATAATTCCTTGTCGAAATTGTGGTTGACATTACAAATTAAAGGATATAAAAATATTTCCCTCTCACTTATACTTGTTAAAAATATTTCAATATAATATATATATATATAAAGATATAAAATAAGAAATAAAATATATATTTATTGAAAGCAAAAAACAATTATTTCATAATCAAAATAATAAAAGGGAGGTGTGTAAATCGTGTAATTCTTAATATAAAATTATTATGTGGTATTTAAAAAATATTAATAAAAAAAATAAAAATGGATTATAAATAATTTTTTTTAATTTTTTTGGCTCATTTTTGATATATTTTTGGTAAGTTTACATAGTCTACATAATCTACACAATCCAAGTGCTCAAGGAGATTTTCAAGGGGTTGAATCCATTTATACATTAAAAAATGCAATTTAAATAATGAATTTTTTTTATATTACACTATAAAAGAAATTTGCACTTCAAGAGATTTTATAAATCCATGGTATTAAAACTATTTTATCATCATTATTTTAAATATGTAAACATAGAACACTTAAGTTTATTACTTCATGGTATTGACATTATTTTATCATGGAGAATATATCATGTGTTTTTTATATTTCCAAACAAATCCATGAAAAACATTGATATTTAAATGTATACATATATTATTCATTATTTTAAATATGTAAATACCTAACACTTAAACTCATTTAAAATTATTGTATGAGATACTTGTTTATGGGAAAACCTTTTTTTAGAGTTAGTGAACCTTTGACTTCTTAAAAAGAAGCACATGTCCTTGACTATTAGCTACTTTTTTGTTATTTTAAAAAATGTATTATACCTCAGATATGTTATTAAATTTATGATCATAATTTAGTAAATAAGTGTTATGTAACAATAGTCATATGACAATTATTATGTAATATAATCGTTAATATGTAATATTGATTAGTTATAGAACCATTATTACATGATATGTATTTACTATATTATGATAATATTTCTAATATTATACCTTAGGTATACTACAAAATCCTTCCTCATATTTAAGATGATTATATAAATTAGATGAGATTTTTTGAAATCACTAGGAAAAATGAGTTGTTTTGTAGCTTTTTTCAATCAAAAAGTATTTATTATCAGGGACATGCCTCCTATTAAGATTATATTCTTAAATTAGAACCGATTCTTAGATTTTCAAAATTTTATCCACATAAAACCTGAGGAACCTTAAATTTTATTTGAGGAGATTGTTCAAAATTAATTCTATGCAACCTCCATTAGCTTGATAAGGTTATTTAAAATAGATTTTGTGTCATCTCATACTCTTAAATTTGGAGAGGGTTCCTATATTTCCAAGAGTTTATCCACATCAAATTTGAGAAACCTTAAATTATAGTAAGTCTCTTTTGATTTGAGGAGGTTGCTCAAAATTGATTGAATATGACCTCCTTTAGTTTGAGATAGTTGTTGTTAGGCAATTTAATTGTTTAAATTCTGTTACATTCAAATTTCAATATGTGGTCACAAATTTATAAACACCAACATTGTATGTGTCAAACTGATACATAAATGATTCTCAAGCTATGAAATAAATTTTACAACCTAATGCTCTAAGGAATGCATTGGCAATAAAATTCTATCAAAATGAAAATTAAAGGGCTACAAAAGTTTTTTGGATCACTCAGCTTATGTTTTCAAGTGCACTTTTTGAACTCCAATCATAGTCCTTTCTTTGGCATCAGAGGCATTAAATGGTTCTATGATTCCTTAAAAAGCACTTTCATTTTTTAACCTTCGGTGCCTAACTTCTTTACACTTAAAAGATAAAATTCACTTAGGAAGAAAGTAAAATGCTACAAGTTTGTTGGATCACTAGTATTATGTTTACAAGAGCAGTTTATGAGCTTTGATCACAATACATTGTCTTGCATTAAAGGCATCAAATAATTTTTCAATTCCTTAAAAATCACTTTCGTTCTTCAACATTCATTGCCTATCCTCTATAGGGAATCCACACTTTTGCAATGGAAATACAAAAATTCAAGAACTAAAATGATAGGGATTTAAAATATTGATCTATAGAATAAAAATAAAAATAAAAATATATCTAATTACCTAATCCAACTAAGAAATAAACGAATTTGCAACACAAAACAGGTAGGGGGCCTACCTGTTGACTTGTGCTACGAAGGAAAACTATAGTATAAGTACTTTCTATGAAACAAAACTCATAATAGCATCATTTATATTAATAAAGGAATACACAAGTTCACATTACAATGATAAAGGAAGTCTGGATAAACTCAACATGAATCCATATATAATTTGTCATCAAACTACAATATACACCAACATATGGCCTTCGGATTGGACCATTTGAACAACTTTATTATACATAGATTGATTGCTTTCTTGGTCAATCCTTTAATATTACAAGCATCGAACTTCAACCTTTACTTTTTATAGATGTTATATAATATAGGTGATGGTGTATTGAAAAATGAATAAGTCCCAGGGACATACACACTTGTTAATTATTTACATCCAAAAAACAGAGTAGGGGGGAATGCAATTAACACACACAAACTTTCCTCGACATGGATAACTACTTGTATGTTGGAATAGGATATTTACATGACATGGCATACATGAAAATATCCACGCCATTTTCGAAAACCTTGAAATTGATTAACTATTCAATTATTGTTGTGTTGTATTCATTGCCACCCTACGTTTGACTTGAGCATTAAGCTTGAGTTGGTGTCTTACTTGTCTAATTGGAAGTAATCCAACCAACACTAGTCCATCTCAATCCACATAGAAATGAAAACCATGTGGAATATTTCACCTCGAGGGTGCATAGATATGACAACTAATGATTTGGGTTACTAGATTTTGACTAGTGTTACAGGATGTGATACTCACATTAGAAAAGGAAATCTTTAGCTCAAATAACTCATTAAAAATAAGGGAAAATCATTGAATTTAACAACATCACAACATATCAGAATGTGATGACCATAATGCGAATGATTGTGAGAAAAGGGAATGATAATAGGCTATATGAGGGAGTAGAAAGGGAAAATATCACACTTCTGATAGTAGTAAAGGTCTCAAAATGAAGGCCCAATTTCTCCCCCACACCTGAGATTTTGCAAGTCCTTATGCAAACTTGGGTGAATAGCCAAATCTATATCTAAAAAGGTCACTTAAAAAGGATGAAAACTATGTTCCCAACACCTCCCCTAATTATCATATTTCACTCATCTCATCTTACTTGCCTCTTTAATCTAGTTTATTACATTTATAATATTTTTAAACCTCTAATTTAAATTTTAGATCTATGGGTTATAAAACACTACACATAATAAGTAAAAAAACTAACCAATTCATAATAAAACAAAACCATTGTATAATGGGAACCCAAGGATGATAAGGCCCGTATTTGCTTAATGCCCCAATACCGATGTCCTTATTGTGCAAAAAATCCTTATCATGTCCATATCAATCTTATATGACAATGATACATTTTAAAGAATCCATGTTGTGTTCATGGCCCTGATCATGGCCCTTTAGCTCAAGAAAATCAAGTTAATGTCCCTCAATTTCTTCCTCGGCCATGGTCTCAAACTCAACCCTACTTCACAAAGCTTCAAATTATCCCTAGTGCACTAAACCCCATATCAATTCCCATATCCCACATTAAGAATGATGATATCCTATAAAAGATACGTTTTGTGGTTTGAGGCTTTATTCATGTCCCTTGGTCCCTAGAGACTTCATCTAGAGCCTAAGGGACTTTTTTCCTCCCATGCCCATGGGCAAGGCCTTCATACCCAATTTTACAATCCAAGGCATTTTAGGCACAAACCATATTCCACTTAAAGGCAAGATATCCTCATTTTCCAAACTTGCCCAATGAGGACCATCACTAGTATACATAGATAATATGTATTCAATATATGTGTGTTGGTATATATACTAGGTATAAGTATTAATATATATGCTAGAATATATAAGAATAATATGTCAATATACATACTTATATGTGTGTATGTTGGTATATATACTAGTTATATGTGTTGATATATATATATAATATATATATACACACTCACATATTATGTTGATATTTATTCTAGTATGTGTATCAACATACATGTAGTAATAGTATATATATTGAATACATAATGTGTTGTTATACTAGTCGTTTTCTTCATTGGGTAGACACAATACATAGATACATTAAGAGATTAATACTTTAGTTTAGGGTTGTAAAAGCATCCTAACTTGGTATATTTTAATTCTTTAATCATTATATCAATTCATCTATTAAGAAAATGTTATGTGGTAGTCCCTAATTTTCTAGTTGTTGTCCTTACACCATGGTTAGGGACCTAATGCAAAACCCTAACATGCCAAACCTCTAATAGTGTTCATATTATACTTGTGGGATAAATATTTCATTGCTTGTGCGGTGGTCCTCATTTTGAAAGTTTACCCAATGAGGATCACCTTTAGTATACTGATTGACTATATATATATACATGGACATATTTACCTAGTATAGATCTACATAATATGTTTCTCTCATATCCTTATGAAAGCATCACTTAGACCATTTGCTGAAATACAAGATATGTCCATATTGATTTCCATTCTTATTTCTTTGCACAATAAGCCTATGATAGTTTTTAATTAACTTGTTTTCCCTCAAAATCCTTCTACCAAAAATTAAATGCCATCTATAAATGACGAGTGGGTTACCTCAATGGATTCCTTAACTTGTATTTCTTCGAATAATCCATTTCCCTTTGTTTCGATAATCAATCTACTAAGCATTTTTGCTACCAGGCAGAACAAAAATGGTGACGAGGGGCATCCTCGCTTGTGACCCCTAAATTTCATGAAGAACCACAAAAGAGAACCATTTATTAACAATTCAAATTTTGCAGATTCCACACACACCATAATCGAATTAATAGATTGAAGTGATAAACCTATTTAAGGAAAAACTAATATGAGAAAGAGCCTTTTCACTTTGTAATGTTCCTTTGAATTATCAATTTTCATAACTATTATGGGTTGTTTTATAGTTTTTATTGCATTTTCTTATTAAAAATAAATCCAAATTGTTCTTCTAAAATTGAATTAGATAGTGTTCGTTTCATTTTGTTTCCAATGGTCTTTGAGAAAATATTGTAGATAAGGTTGAAAAGGGATGTTGTTATGAAATCATTGAAGGTGAAAGGTCATCCTTTTTTGAATTAAGTGTTATAAAATCCCCTAATATCTTTCCATATCTTCTTCCTTTCTAAATCACCCTAAGAAACTTATCCTGTAAGAATTTGTATAATCCTAAGAAGAATTCCACAATCTAAGCATCAAGGTGTGGAATTTTGGCCATCTAAAAAGTCCTGAGAATATCTTGTAATTCTTATACTCCTATAACTATGTAAATTCATTCATATCATCATTAAAGAATATAGAAAACAATCTAACTATTTTCATAATCTCCCCTATATTATCTACACCATTCTCCTTAAACAAGGACTGGAAGTGTTTTTTACTTACATGTGAAATATCCTTAAAGGATGATACCTGTGAACCATATAGACCTATTAACTCCATAGTATAGTTAAATTTACGTAGAAAACATACTTTTGAAAAAACTTTGTATTATTATCTCCTCAAAAACCGATTTAGATGGATTTTAAATGTCCACTTAGTTTCTTCCAGCTTCAGAAGGACTTTATTTTACCTTAAAGGTATTTTAACGATTCATCCTCATTGTCAATGAAAATACCAATGTTATTTTGGTAAAAAAGTTTCTATGTCATTGCATCCACAACCTTCAAATCTTCTTGGTACTCTTTTGCTTCTACCTTTTCCCAAATTGCAACCACCTTCTTAACTCTAATCAAGTCATTAGAGAATTGAAGCATTGCAGATTCATGAGTGAAAATTTTATACTTTATCCAATTGCTTAGAATTAGATGTCTAAAGCTTTACTCCAAGAGCCAAGAGTGATTAAAATTAAATGGAAATTAGGCATTTTGATTCTCCACCTCAAATTAAAAGACGGTAGGTAGATGGTTATGTTTCCGAGGGGTAGGGGGTAGGAGTGGGGAGGGGGGAGAGGTGGGTGGTAGGAGGGAGGGCTGAGGAGAAGGGGGAGAGTGGGGTAGGTTATTGGGGAAGGGGGTAGGAAGGGAGGCCGTGGGTGGGTAGGAAGGGTGGATTGGGGGGCTTAGGGGAAGTGGGGTGGCGTGGATGGTGGTGGGTTGGTCGTGCGCTGAGGGGGGGGAAGGGGGCGGTTGAGGTAGGGGCGAAGGGGGTAGGATGGGTAGAAGTGCCATCCGATTTGCGGGGAAGGGGTGGATCGGTTGGGGGGAGCGAGGGGATTAGGGGGAAATGGGTGGAAGGGGGGTAGGGTGGGGGAGTGGGTTGGCCATCCGACTGTGGGGTGGGGTGGCTCGTTGGGGGGGTAGGGGGTGTTGTTAAAGGGGTTGGGGGGCAGGGGGAAAGGGGGCTGGGGGGAATGCGAGTAGCGTAAGGGGTTTGGGGCATGGGGGGGGTGATTGGGGGGGCCGTGGCGTGGGGGTAAGGGGGAGGGTGGAAGGGGGGTAAGGGTGAGGTTGGATGGCCGTCTGATTGTGGGGTGGGGTGGCGTGGCGTGGGTCGGTTAGGGGGGAAGAGGGGTAGGGGGTGAGGAAATCACCTGCCATTCTGCGAATGGACGGGGTGGTGTCAGTGGGCTTCTGCCATTTCTTAGTGTTAATATTTTTTTAATTTCAATTATTTGATTATACAAATTAAAAATTTATGATATATTTTCGTTGTGGATTTAAGTTAATATGTTTTCGTTATTTACTGATTTATGTGTTTCTATTTTTCAGGAAAATGGCATCAAAGAAGATTTTTGTAAATCTTTCTGGACCAAAGACTCTTAAATGTGCATCTTCAAAAAACATTGGTGAACGAACTCCACCTGAGCTTATGGCTACAAATATTTCAAGTGCCTCAAATGATAAGAAGACGATTTCAAACTGGAAGAATTCAAAAAAGGTGAAATTCCCATTAAGAATCTAGTCTGTGAAAGAAAGAGAAAGCCAAAATGTGAATATATATCTATATATTGATATACCGAATGAAAATGGAATTTTTGAGCTGATGGGAAGAGTTGTAGATATGTGTTTGGT
>APFE031257358.1:3753-40866 GCA_000404065.3 Pinus taeda
TAAGACGTGGTGCAAAACTCGATGCAAATTTTGTGTCAAGTTTTGCACCATATTTGATAAATGGATGCAAATAGCACCAAAAATGGGCTCTAGATGCAAAAAAAGAAGTAAAAAAGGATGCTAATCACAGGATTTGTTGTAGTGATTGACTCATATTCCTCTTCCATAGTAGCCCTCCATTCACTATATTGATTGGCTTCTTTATAAGTAGAGGGTTCAACAACATTCATCATACTAGTTATAAAAGCATTTTCCCTATATCTTGTTGGGAACTAAAAATTCCTACCTAATCTCCTGAGTGGTGGGGTAGCTTCAAACCTTGTCTGATCATCCTTTTGTGGACTTGACTTGACAACTACATCATCTTCTTTCCTTCTTACTGCTTTTGTTGTTGTTGCTGCTGCCATTGTTGTTACCTAATTCATTACTTCCTTCTTCCATCAACAAGGGCATGTGCCATTCTTCATTAGCACTCTCATGGCTTCCATCATTAACCTTCTCATGAAACACTACATCTCTGCTCGCAAAAACTTTATGAGTAGAGGGATTAAACAATTTATAAGCCTTAAATTATGTACAATACCTAACAAAAATACATTTGATGGCCTTTGAATCTAGTTTCTTTCTATATTCCTTTGGGACATGGTCAAAGGCTTTACTATAAAAAAACTCTCAAATGCTTAATTGTAGGATTATAGCCAAATAAAGCTTAAAAAGGAGTTTTGAAATCTAAACTTCTTGTTGGACTCCTATTCTTTAAATATACTGCAATATTAATTGCTTCAACCCAAAACCTATTAAGAAATATTCTTACCTTTTAACATACTGTGAGCACACTCGATAAGGGTTTTGTTCTTCCTTTCTGCAACCTCGTTCTGTTGAGGAGTGTGGGGTACTGTAAAATGTTGTTGAATCCCATGATCTTTGCAGTATTTGAGGACACAAGCTTTCTTGTACTCACCCCCTTGATCCGAGCGGAGAATCCTGATGCATTTACTTATCTAATTTTCAACCATACTTCTGAACTCCTTAAAGTTTTCAAAGCCATGGCTCTTCTTCCTGAGGAAATACACCCAAGTAAATCTAGTATAGTCATCAATAAATAGTAAAAAATAGTATGCGCCACCTAATGAACTTGTCTGCATAGGCTTGCATAAATCTGTGTGTACCATCTTGAGTATATCTCTCCTCCTTTTATTAGCATTCACAGCAAATTCATATTTGTGCATATTTCCAGGCGCACATGCATCAAATCAATATGGACAAGCTTTAAAATAGGAAGACCTTTGACCATACATCTTTTCTGTAATAGCAGCAGATCATTGAAGTTAATATGGCCGAACCTCTAATGCCATAAGTCCACTGCAGTCATGGAAGATGATGTCAATGCCTGATGTGGTGCACTTTTGACATTTAGCTTGTACAATCCTCCCACACGAATACCTGATGCAATAGGCTTCATATGATCCAACAGGTCTTTAATAACACAATATGATTTATAAAATTCTACCTTGAGATTCTGATCAGTTATCATAGAGACAAAGATCAGATTCTTTTATATCCTGAGTACATACATTACATTATGAATATGTCTAATATTTCCATCAGGAAAAGCAACAGGAATATTACCATAACCTTTGATTTGGTACCCTCTATCATTGCCAAGATAAATGTTTGCTCCATTGTTGATCTCTTTGAAGTATTCAAACCACTGTCTGTTCCTTGTCATGTGGATGGATGCACCTAAGTCCACAAACCAGGTATCTGCTTCATCATCCTTAGCCGAAACACAAAGTCAGATATGAACAATCTGAGGTTCTGACTCTATTCCTCATCAGCAAAATGACCTGCATGTTGTTTGCGTCTCTTCCGGCCTTCATCACACTTCTTCTTTATTCAATATTTGGCTATATGGGAGATTCTACCACAATAAAAACATTTGGTCGCAGAGTCATTTCTATTGAAAGACGTACCTTGTGGTGGGGGCATCTTTTTCTGTGGCGTTGAACTGCTCTTTTATGATGCATTTTGCTTTCCTCTGAAGGGCTTATTCTTTGCCATTAAGGCTAGATCTGAACTCTGAGGTTTATGAGTCAGCCGCCTTTCCTCCTCTTGCATGAGGATGCCTATAAATTCTTCAAACATGGGGGCTTTTTCTCTTGCATTCAAGCCAGTGATGAACATCCGATACTCATCAGTCATACCATTCATGGTAATCGTCACCAAATATGTATCTGACATAGCTTCACTGCTGTCACCTAACTTTTTCTTGAGCTCCTTGATCCGCAAAATAAATGCTATAATTGTCTCATTCTTCTCCATCTTGACGGAGAGAATCTTTCTCTTCAAGAACAACAATCAATTGGTTTTCTTAACCTCGTAGAGATCCTTGAGCGTCTTCCAGATTTTTGGTGTAGGCTTGCAATCATGGACATGGGGAATAATACAATCTCTGATCAACAATTTTAGGAGCATTCTTTCCTTAGTCTCCCGCTTATCCCAGTCTTGGATTGTTACTGTTGTTCCTCCTACAAGAACGTTTGAATTCACCTCATCATTATTCATAATTGACCATGCATTGTGTCCCTCAAGCAGGGTTTGCAACTTAAATTTCCAACCAAAATAATTGGACCCATCCAGCTTGTAATTCTCATTGAGGTATGCTTCTACTAACTGATTATTCATCTTGAATAATAAAAAAAAACTTCAACCTCAACAACTTAAGAAAACAACCCCGGCTCTTAAAAATACTACAAAGCCAGATCCTTTTCACGAATACTGCAAATTCCTTCTTTAAAAAATTTGCTCCTCTTATCAAATAATGAGCCCCCCTTTTTTAATTAAAAATTAAATAAAAAAAAAACATTTAATTTAAAAAAAATTCCAATGTCCCCCTCCGTGAACATAAACCAGCAGTGGGGCTTTCTCTTTTCCAGAAAGAGTTTATGGTATGACCTTTGTTGGGGCAAGATTAACTCAGCTTAGGCTCTGGAGATCGCTTTTTGATTAAACTCGCCTGAAATTGGAAGATGAAATGGCCTCTTTGTCTTCATCGGCAGAGCATCTGTCCAAGCTCGAAAATGAATTAAGATGCGAACTCGCATTGTGGAAATTCAACTGGTTCTCATTTTCCAATGAGAAATTGACTTTTTTTTCTTTTTCTCGGTGATTATCTTCTCTTCTGTAGCATCTAACTCTCACGGTAGGCTCGGCTGCATCCGCCCCTGCATCCTCTTCTCATACAACAATTGTGAAGGATCAATCAAGAAGATCAATCAACCACTATTGACGTCAACTCACCTGCCAACTCACTGGATTCACAGAGGGTTGTTGTTGTTAATTTCTAGAGGCCTCCTCTTCAGCTATGTCCTCTTCTCACACACAGTCACCGATCACAACAATAGATCTCCTCAGACTTTGTTGGATTCAATGGCAGCAAAAAAACTTAGTCAATCCTAGAGGTTTTTCCTAAAACCTCCTTCTTTAGCTCACCATAGCCTCCAAAGATCTCCACACACAAAGAACCAGCTCAATCGCAGAGGCTCACCTCCTCTTCACTGCAGACTCCACCTCATAGGTAGACTCCGTCGCAGACTCCACCTACAACACTCTTGCATTCAACCTACGAACTGTGTGCTGCCTTAAATGATTTTTCAACACCTCCCCTCACACGCTGCGTGCCTACTCGAGCCTCGGCCGAACCAATAGAAAATTCTCACAGGCGCCTATCATAGCACAAAAACTTCTCACACGGCAGCGAAAACGACAGAAACTTCTCATATGGTTGGCGCCCTTTGATTGCAGTAGAGTCGCGCTGTCGAGAAAAATAAAATTGTGTAAGGTAGGACTGTATCAGCGCGAGTATGGAGTTGGATCGTGCACTAATCGATGTGTGCCCAATTGCCCTTAAAAAACATGCCTCCCAGATTTACCTCCCAAGCACATAGATATTCCTCCCAGCCTTCACTATGACTCCTCCATTGCGGGTTACAGGAAGTCCTCAACCCTGTAGCTCTAATACCATGTTAGAAACAGAAGAATCAAATTAGTTGTATTAAACCAGAGTAGTTCATAGGTGTGGGACACCACATCAAGACTGCCTCTACAGGACACCCTCTGCCATTACAATCATTACATGAGAAATATATAATTTAGACATAATTAGGGAAGTTGAAACAACACCCTAGAAATCATAAACAAACTCCTAATCTAAGGTTCGGTTGAACTGTTGCTCCATTAATACATTTCATCATTTATCTCAATAGGTCCCTAGAATTTCATATCTATGAGCACTCCAAGAAATTTAAACTTCCGACATTAACCTTGAATTATCAAGGCTTCTACTAGCTAGCCATGACATAACCCTATTGAGGATATTTTCTACCAAAACCCTAGATAGCCATAGATAATCCTGGTTCTGATATTTGTTACCAAGCCATAAAGTTGTAGAAACCATTTTATGATACAACACGTTTATAATCATGACATTCGTCACCAAGATATTTCAAATCCCTCCATCTACAAACCCTGCATCGAAGAGAGCATTACACGTGTAGTTTTATAAATCTGGGTGCACAAACCAATTAGGTTACTCTACTCTTTCATTTAAATGCTACTCTTAGATTTAAACATGCCATAATTTATCATAATTAAATGGCCAATTATTAATTTTTATATTGATTAATTATAATAATAAAAAATACTCCGTTTAGAATGACTCGATATTGATTTTTATTTCTAAATATAAGTTGAGTAATCATCAAAAGAGTCATTAATTAGAATTGGTAAGTGTAATTTTTTTGTATTTTGATGTGGATAGATATCTTTATTATATTATGGAATAGGAATTTTACAGATTATTAGGTAGATGATACAGATTTAATTTCTACAAAATATTTTAGTAGTATATACATATCAAAGATTAAGATTTATTTCCAAACTAGTTGTATTTTTTTTCCCTTTTAATAAAATTCATTAATTAAAATTTTTTTATATGAACAAATGTCAAATGAGATGAGTTATGGTTTTTTAGACATGTGATATTTATGAGCCATGTATTGGCCTTAGGTATTTTAACAAACTATATTTATAGATTAAGAATCTTCATGGTTAAGAATCTTGTTACATATATTTTTAAAATGCATATATGTTTAATTTATATATTAATTCTTTTTATATTTTTTTTTGGTAAAGTAAGAATGGAGCCTTCTATTAACCAAACTAGTACATTACATATGTTACACGTCTATGCAAGTGCAGAAACCAAAACAAGAACTAGCCTGTTGTGGTAATGCCAACAACATGAAATAAACCAAATCCCCGGGACTTTCAAAACCTATTAAATAGGAAGGAGTGTTAAACTCCTAAGGCCTCTCTATCATCCACAGACAACTGAAGGGAATCTGCTAAGCTCTAGACCATTGCTCCGGACCTAACGGTAACACAAAACTTAGTTAAAAAGTTTGAAGTCCGCCCTTTTGAAAAAATGTTGGCTCTTCTATGTCATTGATCTTTTCAAGATCCAACGGTCACATCAGTTCCCAACTTTGAAACTTGCCCTCCTCTATCAACCATCGATCTCAGTCCACTAGATCTAATGGCTCAAACGTTTTTCGCACGGTTAACTTGCCTGCCCCAAATCTACCCAAAAAGCGGTTTCCCTCTCTCACCTCGCTATTACGTGCCAAAGGGGAAATACCGCTCACTGCCTTTCCTCCACCTGAAATCCACTCGTGGGTTTCTCCAACCCACTACTACCAACCCAGACCCGATGAAAACACAAACCATAGTTCTCTACAAAGTTTTAAATCCGCCCCACTGAAGGAACATCAACACTTCTCCACCGTTGATCTATTCAAGATCCAACGGTCACAACACTTCCCAACTTCGAGACTTTCTCCTCATTTTTCAACCATCAATCTTGCTCCCCCAAATCTAACGGCTCACACGTATTTCGCACGGTTAACTTGTGCACTCCAAGTTCTCCCAAAAAAATCGGTTTCCCTCTCTCACCTTGCTGCTACTTGTCACTGTGTGAGTGGAATCAGAGCCAATAGGGAAATACTGTTTACGGGCTTTGCTCCGCCCGAAATCCACTTGTGTTTTTCTCCAACCCATTTCTGTTCGTTAACTGTCAGGTAACTTCCTCACGCGAACACCATAGATCTATCTCAAACGAGATCTATCGATCTAGAATCAGTCCTCACGCCACTGCATCCTTGGTCTTCTTCCGCTGATCTCAACCATCCGCTCAGATCCAATGGAATACGAATGCCAATACAATCTGTGAACTGTTGCCAAACAACAAGCAAACAGTTTAGGCTTCCCTATCCTCCCGCCTGTCTCCTGAGCCTCTTCGATCCATCCTATCAATCCATTGATCCCTATCTTTGGCAGCCTGACAGAGACAGTCCTCTAACAATTTTCCTGGGGGTAACAACTCCCAGACATGCCGAGTGTCCCTTTCCTTATTAATCACTCCTTCATTTTCCAGACAATCAGCTAACATGTTAGCTTTTCTTTTCACATGGACAAAGCTTATAGTTTTTAAGGTTTGTAGGTGGGTATAGATACGATGAAAGGCCTGTGATAGCCTCCAGCGTTTCGACACTTTATCCAGTGATGTACCATTGCATATTTTCTTGGCCACTCTAATAATCAATTATGAATATTCTTCAATGATGACATTGTGTGAATTTGAATCCACCAAGATTTCCAAGCATTGCTCTAAGGCCATGAGTTTCACCATGTTATTAGTGACCTTACCCAAGTGGCCATGGAAGATCTCCTTTATTTGACCCTGTTCATCTCTAATAACACCCCCAAAACCAGCTAACTCTGGATTTTCCTTAGATGCTCCATCTATATTGACCTTTAAGAAACCATGTGGAGGAGGCTTCCAAATATTTATATCTGCATTTGTTTGGCTCACACCCTTGATTATGCTTTGTGGGCCTATAGACTGGAGACCCAAATGCTGTAGAATACATGCATCTTGGGGCAAAGGAGGGTCCTTAGAAATTTTCCTCAACAAGCTTCTGACTGTGTCTTTGAGCTGCCTTAAAATTTGGTCAATTATGTGATGGGGCTTGCTTGATTTCTTCTAGAAGATCCGACTATTTCGTTCTTTCTAAACATCCTAAATGATAAAGCATGGAACCAAAGTCCAGGGTTTATTAATGATTTCATTCCATGAGAATTTTTTCCTCCAATTCTTCAAATTGTTGGAGATGTTGAGTCTATCCCTATCAATGTGCCTAAATATTGAGGCCACCCATTCCCACACCGTAGAGGTGAAAGGGTAGAGGTTGAGAAGGTGATCTAATGTATCCTCTTGTGAGCCACAAACTTAACATTTGGATGGTCCAGTGAAGCATTTTATCAAGAGATTCTCCCAAGTTAAAATTTTCCTTAGATGAACTAGCCAAATAAATAACTTTATTTTCATCCAATAGGGGCTCTGCCAAAGATTCTTCCAAACTTGATCAAGGTTTAGATAGTTAAATCTTGTTACTACCTGTTTA
The DNA here is from genome assembly GCA_000404065.3 of Pinus taeda. Classification (NCBI taxonomy): domain Eukaryota; kingdom Viridiplantae; phylum Streptophyta; class Pinopsida; order Pinales; family Pinaceae; genus Pinus; species Pinus taeda. The sequence continues at coordinate 11,277 of APFE031257358.1, forward strand.
GCTTCTTTGAGGTTAAAGTTTCCTTCGATGTTCTTTCCTCATCTTAGTTGGTCAGGCAAGGAGGATACCAGAATCCTCCTATGCTCTAAATCCTGAGCAAGAGAGTCTGCCTGGGCCTTCAAACGACTCTCTTCACTGTGGCTTAGATCCTTCCAAATTCTCCATTTTCCATTGTTCCTTACCTAGTCCCAGAATTCGTTTACATAAGTAGACCGTTGTTGTCTGTGTCATTTTTGAGAGCTGCTAATTCATCCTTATAAAAGTTGGGTTCTGTTGTGGCCAACAACAACCCCCCTTCTTATTTAGTTTTATTACTAATACTAAATAAGTGGGGACCCTTATTCAAAAAAAATTAGTGCTTGTATTCCTTTTTTTAATAAAACTTACTATCTGAAACTTAGGAGAATAAATGAAAAATATAAAAATACTTAAGTTTTATGATAAGTCTAAATAAATCCACTCTCTCAATAAAAAGCATCACGTCGCTAAAAGCTAATGAATGCCTTCCTACAAGCGGAATTCTAAGATTGTGAAATCGCGATGCGAAATCATGCACTGAAAAAGATACTGATTGCATCGCATGCCTCAAATATCACTTAAGTTGAAATGCCTCAAACCGCCGATATGCGATGGAAAGTCTCGCAAATCGCATTTCGCAGAAAACACGTTAATGGATGATTTGTCACATGTAATGAATTATCAATATTGCGATCAACGATATTGCGATCTGCGATATTGCGATCTGCGATATTGCAATCTACAATATTGCAATCTGCGATATTGCAAAGCAAATCCCAAAATCGCCTTATCGTAGATCTACACAGCTCGTTGTTCGAAAAAGCTTTTTCCATAAATCGATGCCTAGTTATGCATGTTAATGTTAAATAATGAGTTAGTTGGCAGTCATTAATGAAATATGGTTTTGATCTGATCGGAGAGCCATTTCACATAGGGTGATATATTTTATATGTTTTCGGCATTTAAAGCTTTCCCGTCACCTTTTTCTTATCATTACTCTTGCCTCATTTGTAAACTGCAGGAGCGAAGAGCCGAGAAGTATACACTGTAGTGTTCAGGATATTATGGGAAAGAAGGGTAAAAGCCCCAAGTTCTGAAGATAAAGAAATGACGCCCTTATACACATACACTATCTGTAACAAAGATGTCAGTATTACTACTTGGGAAAGCATGTACAACCTACTCGAGGAAGAAAATCCCAGAGTAATGGAGGTTACAACAACTGTAGATTCACACGGGTCATTTGAGGCATTTATTACAGAACTAGAATGTTTGTTCTTGCACCCGATAGCGGTGAGGCCCAAAATTCTCCCATACACGGACATGGTCAAATGGGTACTGGATAATGTTGATATCATGAATAGAGAATTTAAAACTCAGAACCAAGAACTCATGGAGTCATTCTTCCCACAAAATTAAGGTTTATATCCTTTAACAAAAAGCACGCAAGAGGCGAAAATCGCACCAGGGAAGCCCGGATTGAGAAACGTAGGCAGTTTTCGATGTGAAATTAATCATGCATCGCTGGGCAAAACCCCTCGAAAAGGAAAGCCTCTAATTTCTCAGTCGCCTATAAGCCCAAAAATTTGTAGGAAAAAGTGCTAAAGGCGGAAGTAAAAACTTGAATTCTAAAACCAATGGTATTTATCAAGGATATCCTCAAGTGATATGTAAATATTTACCAAATGTACAGCATCTACAGACAAGCTGGAGACAGAAGACTCAAGAGAGAGCAGAGTCCATCAAAAGGTTAACCAAGTTGAATTGGGATTCTTAATGGACGTACTTGGTAAAACCACACAGCCAATGCATGACTCTCAAATGTATCATTAATTCTGTCGAGAAGATGGCGCCAACACTTACTGATTCCGTTTTCACAAGACAGCTAAAGTCGGAAGTCGGCCAACCTACTCTCCTCAAGCAAATGTTGAATGCTTGCAACTACAAGGAACATATACATAGATAGTTAGTTGCCAGTTTTAGTTTTAGATTCAGTTTTAGTTTTAGTTTTTGTTTATTTTTGCCTGAAATGAGGAAGGTCATTTAAACCACATCCTACATTTTTTTAATAAATTATTTTTAGATTTAGTTAGTAGTATTTAAATCCTTCTCATGCATTTAGAGAAGGGTCCTGAAATTTATCAAAAACTTGTCCTCAAAACATGCACTTTTTCACCCTCCCAGGAGGTTTTGATGAATGAATGGAACAGGATTTATTGATATCTGTGTTTAATACCTACTACTGATGTTGCACTTTTGTACTCTTAGTAGATGTTGAAGCTCATGAGTAGAACTAGTTATAAATGGTACTTTTATCTCTTAACTATTTCTGCTTATGTGTTAAGGTGATATTCATGTTCAGTTATTTATATATGAATGCTTTAATGCTTGAGTTATCATTTGGCATTTATGTATGGTGATAGCTATTTATTTATGCCTAATATATGAGTAACTTATTATGCGATATGTTTTCTACAATCGTTTGGTCTAACTTTTTATACGAAATGGTTTATCTTTATTGAATTCTTTTCTCATAATAGTTGAATGATCTTTATTACCAATTTCCATTTGAAATCCTTTTAGATCGCATAACTGAAAGATTAAATCCCGAGTTAATTTTAGAATTAGATATTTCTGTTCATTATATTACAATTACATTAGATCTAGAATCAATGCATTTTACTTAGAAGTTATTAGGAAGGAAATATCAATTCTCAACACACACACACATAAATTGGGAAACTGGTCCCATATCCCTAGTCGAACCCACTATACCAAACAGAAAAGGAGTTGCTAACCAAGGTCCAGACCAGGTGGGTATCCCCCTTGTTGTAGACCCGATTTTCGGGGCTTCAACATATTTGGTGCTAGAAGGAGGGTCCCGAACTATGAATGGCAAGTAAATCTAAATCTAAATACCATTCTGAGAGTAAATCACCCTCACCATCTTCCCCAACTTCTCCGTCGCATTTAAAATCCTTAAATCTTGAGCAAGAAGTCAATAAAATAACAAATGCTGCCATAAACCCTAACATTTCAGAGAAATATACTATTGAACCTCCTGAAGTTGAATATTTGATCCATAAACTTCAGCGATTTTCTATATCACCTCAAAGATCTGAAAAATCTCAAGGTAGTGTGACTTCGCAATATAACCTTGCTCATCCTCTTACAAGATTGAAGAGCGAAAAGTTTGGTATTGAACCAACTGAGTTACTTCTACCTACAAGGAAGAGAGCAAGGAAATAACCTAAAGGGTCTGATAGTGAGACTCTTTCATCATCATCATCCATCTCAACCTCTCCACTGTGAAGTCAACCATCCACCCCTCCACTTCAAATTATTGTCCACCAGTCCACTGGGACTTCCACATCCCCTTCTCAATCATCTGGAATTGTAATATCCTCATCTTCCCAACCGCAGGGATCATATTATACACTTTCCTCTGTTAGTAGTTCAAGGATGGCCCAATCTCCATGGAATAACCTAGGGGTAGTCTTAATGCCTGCACCCTTGAGTCAAATACCAGCCCATCCTAAAAAATGGTTGCCTAAGTTCAATCCTGAAACAGGCATCCTAGCAAAAGAACATATAAATAACTTTATGTTATCTATAAATCTCAATGGGGTCACTAATGAATACGTTGTTGTTCGGCTCTTTCATTATACTTTGCAAGGAGCAGCTGAATCATGGTATTTCTCATTACCATCCATATCTATTACTAGTTGGGATATTTTCCAAGAACAATTCTTAACTAAGTTCGAAGATGAAAGGTCTACCACGACACTGATTAACGACATGTCTAATCTTAGGGTTGAGTCAAAGGAACATATCAAAGATTTCAACTCATGTTTCAATAAACTGTTGAACAAAATTCCTATCGCCTCCAAGCCTAGCGAAGAAGTTCAAAGTGAATGGTATATATCTGCTCTACCATCAAACATAGAAATCTTCATTGATAGGGCTAAAAAAACAACTTTAGCTGACAATATGAAGGAAGAAATAGCGGTAGAGAAACATATCATAGCCTTAGAAAAGAAAAACGCCATTAATGAACGAAAATCTAAGAAGGTTACTTTAAGGAAGATCCAAACAAAAAACAATCGAAAGACCCATTTCATTTAGAAGGATTGCAGAAAGTTTTGAAAACCATGTCTAATGAAATGGTTGACATTAAGAAACAAGTAGCAGAGACTCCTTCTAAAAAGCCATACAAGCCTTATAGAAGAAATCCTTCAACTAATTCAAAGCCTCCGAATGCTATTACAAATGCTGAATTAGAAGAAGAAGAAGAGGAAATTGCTACCGAAGAACCTACCGATGAAGAAGAAGTTGTAGAAGTACAAGGAATGTGGGATTTCATCCTCCTAGATGAAGAGGATCAAGAGACATTGCCGATCAGTACTAGAAGTAGAAATCAACTCGATCCTCCTCAACCTACTCCTAAGCCAAAGAGTGCAAGTTCAATGTCTAAGGATAAAGTCACAGCAAAGAAAACAACACCTAAAGCGACTCAGACAAGCCCAGTCCAAACAGATTCACCAACTCAATCTAAAACATTGATTGTTTCTGATGAGATGGAGTATAATATCATAGAAGACATGAAGAAGACTAGGGCTAACATTACTTTTTATGAATTGAGCAAGTTAAAACATCAACAAAATATTCTTTTGAAAGAATTACAAGAAGTACCAGTTGCACCTCTACCTGTCGATGTAATCTTGCAAGCTTCTCACAAGATGGGAAGACCTCCAACTAATACAACTAATAAAGTTGATCCAAACAATATCGCTTTAATTGGAGGAATGTCAAGATCTCATACTCCCCCATTTCTTCTTACTTATGAAGTTTTCAACAAAAAATTGCATAATTGTTTAGTTGATTCGGGAGCTTCATCTAATATCTTACCTAAATCAATATGTGCAAAGTTGAACGTTCAACCTCAAAAATTAGCAGTATGCATAGTGCAGCTAGATCGGTCACAAGTTGAAGTGATTGGTCAACTAAATCAAGTTACCATAAGGTTGTCATCTAACCCAAAGGTATGTCAAGTTATCGACATTTTAGTTGCAAACATTCCAAAATTTTATGGCCTAATTCTTAGCAGAGATTGGTCTGAAAATCTTCATGGATACTTTGCAACTGATTGGTCACATATGTGGCTCCCTTACAATGGTAAACCAAATCAAATAAAGGTTGAGCAAGAAAGACATCAGAAATACATAGTAACAAAATTGGAAGGAGAAAATGAACCTGTAGGATACAACAACAATATAATCGACAACTGTTTTGTTGATTCTTTCTTAGGAAATTTTAATGCTCATACTTCACCTTACTTAGAACATTCTATTTTATCTCAAGTAGAATTTTTTCTCAAACAAATAGTTCTAAATGTGTTAATTTCGTAGATAGTCCTATAAATAAATCTTTATTTTGGAAGTTATTTTTTGACGGTTCTAAGTCTAACGAGGGAGCAAGAGCAGGATGCATACTAATCAGTCCAGAAGGAAACAAAACTATGCTAACTTGTAGACCCGAGTTCGATTGCACCAATAATATTGCAGAATACGAGGCTTTAGTCCAAAGATTATACAAAGCAATCAGATTGGATATCAAATATCTACAAGTCTTCAGAGATTCTGAAATTGTTATCAGACAAGTTCGAAATACTATACATTGTCTATCAGGTCATTTAAAGCATTATCAATCTTTAGTACAAGATCTGAATGAACATTTTATAGCATTTAATATTTCATCAATTCCCAGACTCCAAAACGCTAGTGCTGACCTCTTGGCAAACATAGATTCCAAACTCATTTCCTCGGAAGACTATAGCCTGATAGATTTTCAATCGAATTAATCTTTAAACCCTCGATTCCTAATAACTTTACCAATTGGAGAATTTTCAACGATGATGCTGATCTTGTAAGCTTCCTCACATTAGAAGGATCTTACACTAATAAGATAATAGATGAGGACCAACATGACAAACAATTGCAACAAGATAACACTAATAATGCTATGCCAAAATCAGTGGTCAAATTGGAAGACTTATATGATTTGAAAGATCAATTCAAAATATCTACCAATTCATAACTTCAAAGTTCGACTCTGAACTATGAATTAGTAAATCTAGGATCTGATACCAAGCCATGGAATATCAATCTAGGTCTTGGCCTAGCCCTTGAAGAAATATTAGCGTATGTTTGTCTCCTGAAACAATACAAAAGTGTCTTTGCCTGGAACTATGATGAACTTAAGAGTTACAACACTTCTATCATTCAACATACTATCCAAATGATAAACGATGAAAAACTTGTCCAGCAAAAGATGAGAAAGATCCATCCTGATCTAGAAAAGCAGATCAAATCTGAACTCAATAAGCTATTGAAAGCCAAAATCATTTTTCCCGTTCGACATTCTAAATGGGTTTCCAAGGAGAAAATATTACAGCCAGTTGCAGGGTCAAAACTAATGTACTTTTTGGATGGTTTCTCTGGCTACAATCAAGTTTTGGTCCATCCCGATGATCAATTAAAGACCACGTTCAGAACCAAATGGGGTACTTATGCATTTCAAAAGATGCCTTTCGATCTGATCAACGCTAGTGCCATGTCTCAAAGGGCCATGGATATCACATTTAAGGGATTAGTAAACAAATCAGTAGTAATCTACTTGGATGATATAACTGTATATTCCAAAAAATGAGGAAATCATCTCAAAGACTTAAAACAGATCTTCCAACATTGCCAAAGGTATGGGATTTCACTTAACCCAAAAAATTCCTTTTTGCATTAAGTGAAGGAAAATTTCTTGGATTTATAGTGTCAAAATCTGGAATCCATATTGATCCTGACAGAATCAAATAGATTTCTGAAATACCCTTGCCTCACAACATGAAAGCTATGCAATCTTTCCTTGGCCAGATTAATTTTGTTAAGAGATTTGTCCCAGATTTTTCAAGGATCGTATCTCCTTTACAAGCAATGATAAAAAAGAACTCAATATTCAAATGAGGCCAAGACAAATATGAAGCATTCAATCTGATTAAACAAGCGATTGTAAATGCTCCATCTTTAGCAACTCCAAATTTTTCTGATCCTTTCATTTTATATACATTTGCCTCTGATAGATCATATGCTGCGATACTCACTCAAATAAATCAAGACAAGGCAAAAGCCCCAATTGGCTTTTTCAGTTCAAATCTACAAGGTGCTGAATTGAATTATTCAGAGGTCGAGAAACAAGCTTATGTTGTTTTCAAAGCGATCAAACATTTCAGACCCTTTCTGTTTAAAACCCATACAAAAAGCATAGTATCATTTCCAACAGTAAGAAATCTCTTAGTACAGAAAGATGTGGGTGAGAAAAAAGCCAATTTGGTTACTGCCTTACAAGAATACGACGTTGAAATTGAACCAACAAATATTGTAAAAGGTCAAGGATTTTGCAAAATGCTGGCTAGAGCATCACTTATTTTCGAAACACCATCTACAAAAATACAAACGTATGAGGTAAGTCTAAACGATATTGAATCATTATACGTTGATATCATATTTTATCTAAAGAACGTATATTCTCCTTCAAATCTCGACTACACAAAGAAAAGAGCCCTAAGATTGAAGGCTAAGCAATATCAACTTGTGAAAGATGTACTTTTTATAATGAATTTTGATTCTATTCTCCTTAGATGTCTTGAGAAATCTGAAGCTGAAAAGGTGTTGCAAGAACTCCACGATGGACCAGCAAGTGGACATTATGTTGGAGATGCTATGGCACATAAAATCCTGTGCGCAGGCTATTATTGGCCAACATTATTCAAAGACGCACATAACTACGTAAGGAAATGTCAAGTTTTTCAAACTGCTACTGGGAGACAAAAGAAACCATCATTGCCTTTGCAACCAATCAACATTGACTAGCCTTTTGATCAATGGGGATCGGATATAATAGGTGAGATCATTCCTCACTCTTCTAAATAGCATAGGTATATCCTTATAGCTACAAATTATTTTACTAAATGGGTAGAAGCAATTCCTCTCAAGACAGCTAACACCGAACACATCATTGATTTCATATATCAGTTCATAATCACCAAGTTTGGTTTACCTTCTGCTTTAATGTTTGATAATGCATCATATTTCTTTGGCAATGCTATGACTGAATTTGCACTCAAAAGAGGTTTTAAGCTTAAATACTCTGCCAATTATTACCCATAGGGGAACACGTTAGCTGAATCAACGAATAAAAGCTTAATCATAATCATTAAGCGAACCATTGATCAAAGTCATAAGAATTGGCACAAATCCTTAATATATGCTCTATGGGCAGACCGAATAATGTAGAAAGCCTTTATTGACACTTCTCCCTTTAATTTAGTTTATGGGAAAGAAGTGGTCCTTCCAACTCATCTAGCAATTCCTTCTTTGGCCTTAGTTCAATATATTGATGAAACACTAACTTCTTCCTTATAATTAAGGTAACTGCAAATCCTTAAGCTAGAAGAGCAATGAGAACAGGCTAAAATAACTCATGCTCATCACTAAGCATTAGTAAAAGCCTCTTTTGATTCAAACGTGAAATCCAAAAAGGACTTTCAGATTGGAGATCTAGTTTTAAAATGGGACAAGGCTCATGAGGAAAAGGGCAAACATATGAAATTTCAATGAATGTGGCTTGGCCCTTTCCAAATTGTAGAAATCATAGGTCCATCTACTTTTATGTTACAGGATTTAACAAGAAAAAGAGAATCTTTACCTGTTAATGGGCAGACCCTCAAAAAATACTTTCCATAAGAGATCATTATTCTATTTTTGTAGATTAGTTTTACCTTTATTTTCATAATAAAACCAGTTGTAAATGGTTACATTTGGAAATCACGAAAAAGACAAGTATTTCTTTTAGATTCTGTTTTTTTTCTTGTATAAACAAAATTGTTTTAGAAAATTGGTCATTATTATTGAAAGATACAGTCAAAGGCTATAAGCCTGAAAATGATACTAGTTTCAACCTTGTAAATTTTGATAAAAAACGACCTTTAGTGGGAATTTGTTTTATATCAGTCAAATGAAAAGTATCAATAACAAAACGAAGATTATCTGTAGAAAAGCTCTTTCCAAAAAGCTCTACAATTGTCATCCAGAGTTATTCTTAGGGAAACAATGACTTCCGCCCCACTTAGGAAATTACGAGCTTGAAGGAATAATCCAGTGATACACTTTGACTTAAAGAATAAGAGGTCTCATCACGAGCCGACTTATCATGATCATAGATATTATAGCTTGCTGACTTTGCCAAAACTGCATACCATAATAGGGCAATGACTTGAGATTGCTGCAATCAACAGACATAGGGTCTCATCACAAGCCAACTTGTTCCGCAAAGTTATAAATCAAGTGAATGGAACTGCCATAATTTGGCTACCAAACCAAGGCATTTTTCTTTAAGGATTAAAATAAAACAAAAGCAATAAGTGTGGATATGGATTTCTCTTTGAAAATCGTATCTTTCTCCAAGTAGGATATAGGATCATTGCTGGATAATAGGTAACCCTGTCAAGGCTATAAATGCCTGCTGGCAGCAGAGGCTCTACCTACGACAAATGAGCATATTTAAAACTGATTTATAGAGAAGTCTTTGTTTTTATCTTTATAAACTAAGTAGTGACTGATGTAGATACAATGACTGGCTCTAGGAAGTTAATAACCAAAGTTAACATAGAAGAAACAAACTATTATTAACAACTGAAAGCATGATGTATTTTATCTTTCTATAATGAAGTTTGATTTTCTAGAAAAGTTTTCTGTTTTGTAAATTTAGAAAATTCAAAAGAAAAGTAGAGATAACTGGTTCTTCCAAGTGAATCACCAATTGTTGAGGCCAGCAAAAACCCCCCTTCTTATTTAGTTTTATTACTAATACTAAATAAGTGGGGACCCTTATTCAAAAAAAATTTAGTGCTTGTATTCCTTTTTTAAATAAAACTTACTATTTGAAACTTAGGAGAATACCCGAAAAATCTAAAAAGACTTAAGTTTTATGATAAGTCCGAATAAATCCACTCTCTCAATAAAAAGTGTCGCATTGCTAAAAGCTAATGAATGCCTTCCTACAAGCGAAATTCTAAGATTACGAAATCGTGATACGAAATCAAGCACTAAGAAAGATACTCATCGCATCGCATGCCTCAAATATCACTTAAGTTGAAATGCCTCAAACCACCTATATGCGATGGCAAGTCTCGCAAATCGTATTTCGTAGAAAACAAATTAATGGATGATTTGTCACACGCAATGAATCAGCGATATTGTGATTTGTGATATTGCAAAGCAAATCGCAAAATCATCTTATCGCAGATCTACATGGCTCGTTGTTCGAAAAAGCTTTTTCCATAAACCGATGCCCAGTTATGCGTGTTAATGTTAATTAATGATTTAGTTGGCAATCATTAATGAAATATGGTTTTGATTTAATCGAAGAGCCATTTCATCTAGGGTGATATATTTTATATGTTTTTGGCATTTAAAGCTTTCTCGTCACCTTTTTCTTATCATTACTCTTGCCTCATTTGTAAACTACAGGAGCGAAGAGCCGAGGAGTATACATAGCAGTGTTTAGGATATTATGGGAAAGAAGGGTAAAAGCTATGAGTTCTGAAGATAAAGAAATGACACCCTTATACACAGACACTACCTATAACAAAGATGTTGTTATTACTACTTGGGAAAGCATGTATAGCCTACTCAAGGAAGAAAATCCGAGAGTAATGGAGGTTACAACAACTGTAGATTCATCGGGATCATCTGAGGCATCTATTACAAAACTAGCATGTTTGTTCTTGCACCGGATAGCGGCGAGGTCCAAAATTCTCCCATACACGAACATGGTCAAATGGGTACTGGATAATGCTAATAAGACGAATAGAGAATTTAAAACTCGGAATCAAGAACTCATGGAGTCATTCTTCCCACAAAATTAAGGTTTATATCCTTTAACAAAAAGCGCACAAGAGGAAAAAATCCAACTAGGGAAGCCCAGATCGAGAAACGAAGGCAGTTTCCGATGTGCAATGAATCACGCATCGCTAGGCAAAACCCCTCGAAAAGGAAAGCCTCTAATCGCTCAGTCACCTGTAAGCCCAAAAATTTGTAGGAAAAAGTGCTAAAGGCGAAAGGAAAAACCTGAATTCTAAAACCAGTGGTATTTATCAAGGATATCCTCAAATGGTATGTAAATATTTACAAATGTACAACATCTACAGACAAGCTAGAGACAGAAGGCTCAAGAGAGAGCAGAGTCCATCAAAAGGTTAACCAAGTTGAATTGGGATTCTTACTGGACGTACTTAGTAAAACCAGCATGACTCTCAAATGTATCATTAATTCTGCTGAGAAGATGGCGCCAACACTTGCCGATTTTGTTTTCACAGGACAGCTAAAGTCGGAAGTCGGCCAACCTACTCTACTCAAGAAAATGCTAAATGCTTGTGACTGCAAGGAATAGATACATAGATAGTTAGTTGTCAGTTTTAGTTTTAGATTTAGTTTTAGTTTTAGTTTTGCTTTATTTTTGCCTGAAATGAGGACAGTCATTTAAACCACATCCTACATTTTTCTAATAAATTATTTTTAGATTTAGCTAGTAGTATTTAAACCCTTCTCTCATGCATTTAGAGAAGGGTCCTGAAATTTATCAAAAACTTGTCCTCAGAAAATGCACTTTTGCACCCTCCAAGGAGGTTTTGATGAATGAATGGAATAGGATTTATTGTCAGAATTTAATACCTACTACTGATGTTGCACTTTTGTACTCTTAGTAGATGTTGGATTAAGAAGAGATAAATCATTATTGCTGAAGCTCATGAGTAGAACTAATTATAAATGGTACTTTTGTCTCTTAACTATTTATGTTTATGCGTTAAGGTTATATTCATGTTCAGTTATTTATATATGAATGCTTGAATGCTTGAGTTATCATTTGGCACTTCTGTACAGTGATAGCTATTTATTTATGCCTAATATATGAGTAACTTATTATGCGATATGTTTTCCACAATTGTTTCGTCTAACTTTTTATACGAAATGGTTTATCTTTATTGAATTCTTTTCTCATAACAGTTGAATGATCTTTATTACCAATTGTCATTTAAAATCCTTTTATATCACATAACTGAAAGATTAAATCTCGGGTTAGTTTTAGAATTATATATTTCTGTTCATTAGATTACAATTACATTAGATTTAGAATAAATGCATTTTACTTAGAAGTTATTAGGAAGGAAATATCAATTCTCAACACACACACATAAATTGGGAAACTGGTCCCATATCCCCAGTGGGACCCACTATACCAAATGGAAAAGGAGCTACTAACCAAGGTCCGGACCGGGTGGGTATTCCCCTTGTTGTAGACCCAATTTTCGGGGCTTCAGCAAGTTCCTGTTGCCAGTTATCCTCCCAAAATCGTGTTAACTTCCCAGCTCGAATATCCCAGAAACTATGTTGCTGAACAATACCTTTATTTTCGCAGGAAAAGTTCCAAATGTGGGAGCCCTTAATATTCCCTGACATTCTAATGTGATCCTTCTCCTACAAATTCTTGACTTATTTTTGTTTCCAAAGCTTAGCCCAGGGAGTTGTTGATTCCTTGATCAACCTCCACCAGAATTTAGCTCCCGAAACTTTGTTGAGGGTTTTAGGATCATGAAGCCCCAAGTCACCATGGCTCTTGGGTTTGCAGATCTTGTCCCAGGCTACTAAAGCCTATTTCTCTTTCTCTTCTCCTCTACCCCATAGGAAATCGCTTTTTATGCTCCTGATCTGTTGCTTAATTCCTTTAGGAGCAGGAAGAGCTGAGAACATGAATATGGGAATTGCCTGCAGGACAGCCTGTGTGAGTACAAGGTGCCCTACCAAATTTAAAGACCTGCATGTCCATTTTCTGAAATTTTCCTGAAGTTTATTTATTATTGGCTCCCACACTTCCTTGCTTAGAGGTTTATCTCTGAGAGGTATGCCCATATACTTGGAAAGTAGTTGGTCCCTTTGAAACCCAAGAATTCTAGTGATGTTTCTCTGAATAGCAATGTCAGTGTTAAAGTAAAAAACTTTTATTTGTTGAGGCTTACCTCTATGCCAACTGCCATAGCAAAGTCATTTAAGATATGTTTGATTGTTCTGGCTTCCCTAACTATGGGTATGCCCTGCAGCATTGTGTCATCCACAAATTGTTGATGAGTGTTTGCCACTCCATCCAAGGTGAGTTTAATACCTTAGATTCTTCCTTCAGCATTTTCCATTTTAATCGCTCTGCCCAGCCCTTCTGATCCAGGTGGATCTTTAGACACCATGGCATGGAAATGCTAAAAAATCAAAGTGATGAGAATGATGTCGAATTAGGACCAGATCGAAGATCTCATCTTCCTAATCGTGGAGGTGCGAATGGTTCATCAATCCAAGTCTGGAATGAAGTTATCGCGTAAAGAAGGTGGATCTGTTCCTTAAGAAAATGAGGCATTTTCTCATAAAAATGGATTTTTTTGGCCTTAAAGGCAAATCACAACCAGCATAGTCTAAAGGGAAGACTTAAGGTGGGCCTTTAGGACCCCCGATAAGTGATCTTCGATATCGGAGTCGAGGGAATGATAGTTGCGATATCGACGATGGAGGATTGGCGTTGGCGAAACCCAAAGGCCAAGGACCGGGACCCCTGTGATTAGCGATCACTGATATCGGCGATTGATGATCTGTGATCCTGACTTGCAATTAGGCATGGACCCGATGGAACTATAGATCCGATCTGATAAAATTTGAAATCTGGGGATTCAAACTTTTCAGTGTATTCCTGTATATTTATGGTTTCGGCCAAATTTGTGATGTGATGCGATAAGTGATTAAAGTAGACCCGACAAGGTTTGTAGGGCCAATTTAAACTTTTTGAAGTCCGAATTTAAAGGGGTTTTGTCAGATTTATTAGTTTTTAGAGTAATTTTTGTTTAAACAGAAAGAAGGCTATTTTCAAAGTTTTGTTGCAATGGTCGATGCTTCTAAGAAAATGACTTCTATTTTGAATAGAAACGACCCCGATTTTGATGCGGCCTTGTCCCAAACATGTATAAAACACGATGGATGACAGAGAGCCGAGGAGGAGCACGGAAGGCTATGTAGCAGTGGTATGACAGAAAGCCCGGGAAGCTACGTGCCAGAGGAAGAAAAAGGCCAGAGAGAGCCTACATACTAGAGGGAGAGAGAGAGCCCAAGAGCTTATGCTGAGTGACAAAGACCTCATTAAGGAGGCTGCGCCGATGGAGAGCCACAGAATAAGAAGACCAGGCAGAGACAGAGACAACTAGAGCACTGCAGAGCAGTAGAGAGCTGCAGTGACATAGCCAGAATGCTATGAAGTCAAATAGCTGAGAGCTACAGAGCCGAGACCCCATAGTAGTTCTTCTCTTATGATCGATTCTTCTTCTCATGATCGGTTCATCTTGGATCAATGCTTCTTTGATTGCTTCTTTGTGATCGATTCATCTGTTGACTAATGCTTCTTTGATGGATTCTTATTTGATCACTTATTCTTCTTGCAAATATATTCTTCGGGATTGATGTTTCAACGAGCTTCAAGTTGTTGACAGCAGCTTCAGATGCCCTGCTTCTTCATATGGCCATTCGTAATGTGGCCATCACATATTGGTAGCGGACTACGGCTGCGCATTGATAATGTGAACAGATGTTCACAATGGATTGTTTTATCCACTTCTTCATTCACATCTTCAGATGGCCCATGGTTGGTGTGAGGTATATGATTTATTCATATATTTCTTCTTTTACATTATGTTGTAGATACTTGATTGATATTGATGCAGGATCTTCTTTATTTCTTGTTGTCATGATTCCTTGCTTCGTGTTATGCAGAATCCTCTATATGATGTACTTGCTGTCATAACTCTTCATGTTATGCTTTGAGATCACTTATTGTATGTTGCTGGGATACTCTTGTTTATTACATGTCATCATGCATGTGTTTTGCTTTGACATCCCTTTTGTGCCATGTTGGCGGGATGCTCACCATGCATGTTTTTGTATCATACTAATAGGAGTCCTTTGATTGATAGTTCCAAGTTGTGGGATATCACTTAGAGCCAATCATGCATGAGGGCATTCTTCCTTGTATGATCGAGACATCATCTCTTATGTACATCACCTTTATTGACAACACATAATGCAGCGGCCTACACCATCTTGACACCGAGGCCCAGAGACGTAGTCCCTCTTGGACGAACTCCATTATCATTGCTTTGTTCTCATGTGTTGATGATTGTTATGGTCCTGTTCTTTAAATTCTACAGATGTATTCATTAATGTTCTTTTAAAAGAAATTTTAACACATCACGAAAGTAAAAGGTCTTGGAAACGTCCTTCTTCACACCCAGACCTGGATCAAGTGGTATCAGAGCATGTCTTAATGTTGATGTGAATTACAGTGTGAACAATGGAACATGCAATGACAAAGGATGAAAGAGTGATGTGCGAGACCATGCTCGACATCTCCAAGAAAGTGGAAATTGTGTATGAAACTCTACATAAAGAAAGAGAGGGAAAGGAGCGATTGCAGCTTCAGTTGTGAGTCACAGAAGAGGCCATGAAAGAACTCAAGAAAAACAAATATAATCTTCAAACAGAGAATGATGAATTGAAGATGCATTTACATGAAGAGAAGGAGGGGAATCAGAGTTTGCTACTACAGCTGCAAGCAAAGGACAAGGCCTTGGGAAAGCTACAGCGAGACCCATGTGAGCTAAAAAGTAGTTCTCCATATTCATGTATATCTCTTGATGATGATTTCGCTGTGTTTGAAAATCATACCACAGGAATTGGCTCCAAATTGCTAAAGAGAATGGGATATGAAGGGAAAGGCTTGGGCGTTAATGGCCAAGGCATTGTCAATCCCATCCAAGTAAAGGAATTACCCCGTCAGACATGACTTGGGTATGTCAGGAAAGGAGAGTGCTCAAAGGTTTCAGATTTGTTCGAGACTTCGTCGAGGATTGAGAATGATGGGAAGATATCCCCATCATCACATGGAAGTTTCCATTGCATGGAGAGAGCTGAGGCAAGCTCTCATCGCCATACTGACATCATAAGTAGCAAAGGAAGGTATAACCATTCTCGATCTTCGAATGTTCATTTTGATTGTGTTGTTAATAATGAATGAAGACAAAGGCATTGAAAAACATGTACTTTTTGTGGTTTACCTAACCATCCCTTTTCTAAGTGTTGGAAAAGAATGGCAAAACTCATGAGGCATGGAAAACCCTCTCGACATCATGAAAAGAAACAGGTTAAGTAGGTATGGAGGAAGAAAGCCTACTGCAGTCATTGTGATAGACATGGCCATCAGAGAGCCACTTGTTGGAAGCTCCATCTAGAACAGAGCCTTAAGGACGTAGCGTTGGTGCATGAATTGGGTGAAGTAGTTGTGCGATAAGCAAAACCACCTCAAGGAGGTGATCCATTCACATTGATAAGTTAGAAGTGGTTTCTCGACATGTTTTCGTTTCATGGTCATTCTTTTATAAATGATTTGTTGCATTTTAAAATGTAAATGTGATGATGTGTTTCCATCACATAGTCAACAAAAATGATGTTTGGTCATGTTTTGAGTGGCATATTAATACTTTGAAAGTGATGTTATGTTTCCATCACGTGTCAAAACAATATTGTTTGGCCTTATGTAAGTAAATCATGCATTGCAGTGATGGTGTGTTCTCCGCCACTTTTTGAAGCAACCATGATAGGTTGGCGTTGTTGTCATATCTGGAGTATTACGTCCATCTTATTGTAAACTTTACCACCGAGTATGAGTTATAAACTCGTGGAAAGCATGGGACATTTGAGTCTTTAGTTGGTCATGTATTTTAAAGCATGTAATTACAAATCCATGTACTACTGGTTACAGAAGTAGCAGGTGTCGACTCAACACTTAAGGCTCCAAAGAACAAAGGTGAAGGAGATGGAAGCGAGACCTTTTCAGGACATTTGTGATGTAGACAGGGTACAGAGAAAGATGCAGATTATTATTTATGCTTTTGGAGGACCAAAAGCTCCTCAGTGGGGAGGATTGATCTAGGTGGATCTTCAGACACCATTGCATGGAAATGCTAAAAAATCAAAGTGATCAGAATGATGTCGAACTAGGACCAAATCGAAGAGCTCATCTTCCTGATCGTGGAGGCGTGAACAGTTCGTCAATCTGAGTCTGGATGATGAAGTTATCGTGAAAAGAAGGTGGCTCTGTTCCTTAAGAAAATGAGGCATTTTCTCATAAAAATGGTTTTTTTTTGGCGTTAAAGAAAAATTGCAATCTGCATTGTCCAAAGGGTGGACTTAAGGCGGGCCTTTAGGACCCCCGATCAGTGATCTTCAATAACGGAGTCGGGGGCATGATAGGTGTGATATCGATGAATCGACGATGGAGGATAGGCGTCAGCGAAACCCAAAGGCCGAGGACCAGGACCATTGTGATTAGCAATCGCCGATATCAGCGATCAGAATAATCAGCGATCTGTGATC
The DNA here is from genome assembly GCA_000404065.3 of Pinus taeda. Lineage (NCBI taxonomy): Eukaryota > Viridiplantae > Streptophyta > Pinopsida > Pinales > Pinaceae > Pinus > Pinus taeda. The sequence continues at coordinate 28,865 of APFE031257358.1, forward strand.
TCAACTTACAATTAGGTGCAGACCCAACGGAACTATAGATCTAATCTGATAAAATTTGAAATCCGGGGATTCAGACTTTTCAGTATATTCCCATATATTTGTGGTTTCGGCCAAATCTGTGATGCGATAAGTGATTAAAGCAGACCCGATAAGGTTTGTAGGGCCGATTTAAACTATTTTGAAGTCTGGCTTTAAAGGGGTTTTGTCGGATTTATCAGTTTTTAGAGTATTTTCTGTTTAAACAGAAAGAAGGCTATTTTCAAAGTTTTGTTGCAAAGACCGATGCTTCTAAGAAAACAGATTCTATTCTGAACAGAAACAACCCCGATTTTGATGCAGCCTTGTCCCAAACATGTATAAAACATGATGGATGACAGAGAGTTGAGGAGGAGCATGGAAGGTTGTGTAGCAGTGGTATGATAGAAAGCCCAGGAAGCTGCGTGCCAGAGGAAGAAAAAGGCCAGAGAGAGCCTATGCTACAGAGAGCCCGCGTACCAGAGGGAGAGAGAGAGCCCGAGAGCCTGTGCTGAGTGGCAATGACCTGATTGAGAAGGTTGCGCCGATGGAGAGTCGTAGAACGAAAAGACTAGGCAGAGACAGAGATAGCTAGAGTGCCGCAGAGCCGTAGAGAGCTGCTGCGACATAGCAAGAATGTTATGAAGCTAGATAGCCGAGAGCTACAGAGTTGAGAGCCGAGAGGAGTTCTTTTCTTATGATTGATTCTTCTTCTCATGATCAATTCATCTTGGATCAATGCTTCTTTGATTGCTTCTTTGTGATTAATTCATATGTTGACTAATGCTTCTTTGATGTATTCTTATTTGATTGCTTATTCTTCTTGCAAATAGATGCTTCATGATTGATGTTTTAGCGAGTTTCAGCTTATTGACAACTGCTTTAGATGCCCCACTTCTTCATATGGCCATTCGTAATGAGGCCATGACAGATTGGTAGCAGACTGTGCCTGCGCATTGATAATGTGAACATATGTTCATCATGGATTGTTTTATCCACTTCTTCATTCACATCTTCATATGCCCTGTGGTTGGTGTGAGGTATATGATTTATTCATATATTTATTATTTTACATTATGTTGCAGATCCTTGATTGATATTGATGCAGGATCTTCTTTATTTCTTGTTGTCATGATTCCTTGCTTCATGTTATGTAGAATCATATATATGATGTACTTGTTGTCATAACTCTTCATGTTATGCTTTGAGATCCCTTATTGTATGTTTTTGGGATACTATTGTTTATTACATGTCGTCATGCATGTGTTTTGCTTTGACATCCCTTTTGTGCCATCTTGGCAGGATGCTCACCATGGATGTTTTTTTATCATACTGATAGGAGTATTTTGATTTAGAGTTCCAAGTTGTGGGATATCTCTTAGAGCCACTCCTGTGTGAGGGCATTTTTCCTTGTATGATCGAGAAATCATCTCTTATGTACATCACCTTTATTAACAACACATAATGCAGCAGCCTACACCATCTTGACACTAGGGACCGGGGACGTAGTCCCTCTTGGACGAACTCCATTATCAATGACTTTGTTCTCATGTGTTGATGATTGTTATGTTCCTCTTCTTTACAGTCTACAGACGTATTCATTAATTTTGTTTTAAAAGCAATTTTAACACATCACGAAAGTAAAAGGTCTTGGAAAGGTCCTTTCTCACACCCGGACTTGGATCACCTTCCATCATGAGAACAGAGAGGAAGGGTGAGAGTGGATCCCCTTTTCTGAGACCTCTGGAGGGTGTGAAGAGTCTTGAAGGAGCGCCATTAAGCAGGATGGAAAAATTGGTCGTGGTAACTAGTGCCATAACCCATCTTATCCAGTTTTGGTCGAAGCCACAGGCTCTTAGAACTGCCCTTATATAAGACCAACTTAACATGTTATAAGCTTTTGCTAGGCCTAACTGAATGATCATACTAGCTTGTTTGTTGCTTTTGAGAGAGTGTACCACCTCATGAGCTTGGATGATGTTATTGAGGATTTGTCTTCCTTCCACATAGCTCGTTTGCCCCTCTGAGATGAGAGCTAGTAAAAGGGGCTTGAGTCTATTGGCGATCACCTTGGAAATAATTTTATACATCACATTACATAAAGCTATGGGTCTGAAACCATCTAGAGTCATGGCTTTTTCCTGTTTTAGGATCAAAGCTTTGAAAGAAGCATTAAAAGCCTTTAGAACCTTTTTCGATCTTCTTGAGTCTTCCACCACCTCAAGGATATCCTATTTGACTATTTTCCCACAGGCTTTGAAGAAGCCTACATTGAACCCATTCAGGCCTGGAACTTTTCCATTTTGCATTTCATTGATCACTTCACTGACCTCCTCTTCCAACATTGTCTTGTTAAGATTATGGTTGTCCTCTCTAGTAACCAGCTGAGGGATATACTAAGTGAAATGGTTGATGAACCTGGATCTATCCTCCAGAGGTTCCTCTGTTGTACTGAGGAAATGTTACACAAGGACAGATTCCATGTCTTTGTGAGAGAGGAGTTCTCTCCCTTGAGAATCTTTGAGCTTTGTGATTTTGTTGTGTGCCCTATGATCCATGGTGGATTTACGAAAGAACTTCATGTTTCTTTCTCCCTCTCTAATCCACTGTATCCTTGATTTCTGTCTCCAGAAAATCTCCTCTTGCAAGCACCAGTCTCCCCATTCTTCCTGCAAAGAATTAGCTAGCTTTTTCCGCTCATCAGTAAAGCCCTCTGTGATGCCGATCTGATTGATCTCTTGGAGTTTCTTCTCAACTTCTCTTTTGGCTTTGAAGATATTGCCAAATTCCTTTTTGTTCCAATATTTAATCCTAGATTTGATATGTTTAAGTTTTTGTTGGAGCAAGAACATCCTAGTGCCTTGAATGTGTAGATCCTCTCTCCACCATTTGTCAATATTACTGGTGAATTCAGGGTGAGAGAGCCAGGCATTTTCAAACCTGAAAAGTTTGTTTCTTGGTGTACGCATAAAAGTGGCTTCCAGCTGTACAGGCCAATGGTCCGAACCTCCAAAGGGAAGAATAGAAGTTGTCATGGCAAGGCCTGAGGGAAAGAGGTCCTCTGAAATAATAAATCTATCTAGTTTAGACGCGACTTGTGAAGCCCCTCCCCTCTTGTTGTTCCAGGTGAAGGTCCCATTTTTTGTTTCAGTGTCCACTAACCCCATGTTCATTATGAAGTTCTGGAAGGCCATGGAGTCTCTGCCTAGCTTTCTAATACCACCCATTTTCTCTGTAAGAGATCTTATCATATTAAAATCTCCTGCAACGATCCAAGGCATATTAGGGTGTCTTTCTCTTAGTTCCTCAAGGGAGGTGAGAAGCTTGAGTTTTTCTTCTTGCTTTTGAGGTCCATAGACATTTGTGATCATGTATATCTCCTTATCACCTAAAGGTTGACATACCAAAGAAAGATAGTTCCTAGATGCCTCAGCATCTAGGATTCCAAATTTCTGGAGATCCCACAGTGTGAGAATCCCCCCCACTGAGTTTTTTGATTTAACCTATAGATACTCATACTTGATTAGCTATTTATTATGAATTTATGTAATCTTATCCATCGAACATTTTGTCTCCTGAATAAAAACCATATCTGGTTTTTCTTCTTTTATTATATTACTGAGATTTCTTTGTTTCCTTCTATTTCCTACACCTCTAATATTCCAGGTTGTGAGCTTCATTAAGAAAGGTTTGTAAAGGAGTAACTAGTAAGATCTTTCATCTTACCTGAGTTAATCAATAGTTTCCACATTCGTTCAACAACTCATTCTATCTTTTTCTTCCTCTTTTGCTGCCTGGGTTCTTTGGAGATTGTGCCTGTGTCTCCTCCATCTTTTTGACCCCTCTATGCTCCTGGCTTTCATGATTTATTTTGACTCCAGATCCCTTCGATTGTGATCTCCATAGGAAGAGCTGTTGAACCCTATCATATTCCTCTTTTGGTAGGGAGTCCACTCCTTTGGTCATCCCTTGTTCTAGAAATTTCTCTAGATCTAGGATTTCCTTATCTAGAATCTCCTGTAGTTCATGGTCCTCTGTTCCCGCCTCACTTGGAGTCATCTCATGGTCCCTATTTATCTCCATAATGCTTAGTAGATCATCCTTTTGCTAGTTATTTTCTATGATGTCTTCCATGCTGTCATCCCTTTCCTTCTCAGTGATATTGTTCTCCATTTCCTGGTTTGTTTCTTTGTTTCCTTCTTCTTCTTCTAGGATCTTAAAGTTATTGTGGCTCGATTGTCTTTCCTCATTGATCTTCTTTTGCGGTCACTTTTTGCATTTCCCTTTGCCCCAACCTTACTAAAACCCTCAGGATTTTTATCCACAGTGGTTTTCACATTTCTCTCCATGCTGTTTGTTGGGCAGTCTCTATATAGATGCCCATGCTCATGGCATTTGCAACACCTAAATGGGATGTGCTCATAGTCCACTGTCTGCACCCATTCCTCATCATATACTTCTAAAATTATCACGTCCAGAAGTGCTCCAAATAAATCCATTTCCACACATATCTGGGCGAAGTAGTTGTATTTTCCTTTCAGAGTCACATCTGAGATCTTTAGAAAATGCCCCAGATTGTTGCCTATTGTTTTCAAAGATTTTGGCAACCAATAATCTAGAGGAAGGGAGTATAGTCTGATCCATACCAGTACCAATGTGAATGTCTTGCGTTCCGGGACAAAGTTCATCATCCAAGGCCGCATGTAGAGGCCTGTAACAGCATAGAAATATGGTCCTCTTTTGAACACTCTGTCTTTATCCTCTAGGGTTCTGAATACTACTGTGAAAAATCCCTTAGATCCTAGATGAAGGCGTATTTCCCCCTTTGGCTTCCAGTGGCTCCTTAGCCATACGTGCAGTGCCCTCTCCGTCGGCCATATCCCCATGAATTTGCATATGACCGCATATTCTGTCATATGATCCCTATGGGCTTGTTGCGCCGGGTCGCTTAAGATGACCTGAGGAATGATGTTTGACTTGGGTTTGCAGACCCCAGTTGTTGTTACAGAAGTAGGTTTTTGACTGCTACCCCCTTTCTCCTCCTTACTAGCTTCCTGCCAATCCCCTTCCTATTCATGAGGTCTGTTTCTTCCCAATATTTCCGTGTTACTTGCCTCTGTTGCCTTCTCTAGAGGTTTCTTGAAACGTTGCTTTCTCACATCCTTGCTTTTATCTGTAACTACTTGACTGTAGGAGGAAGCAACACTCCCCCCTGCGCGTGACGCCATGGTGTCCAATGTCAAAGCCCTAACGCCAACCCTAAATCAAGTTGCAAAGCTTCGAAATAACACACTCAATCATCAAAAACCAATCCATATATTAATCCTTTTTATCATTAATAATAATGTCATTATATTAAATAGTTTTTATGGGCAACTCAATTGGTGATTGTCTTAAAAATGAAGTGTTGTATACCATGACATTCTAGGTTCAAATACTTGGAGTTTTACTATGGCCACATGTTGGGTGGTCTGGTTCACTAGGGGTTATGGTGTTCTAACCCCTTGTTCTAACCCCTTGTCACGAGAGTACGAAACTGACCCAAATGACCAAATTATTAAATCCTCTAACATAAAAAAAATAAAAATAAAAAATATATATATATATATAATATATATATTTATATATATATATTATAATTTCATTATATATATATATTAATTTAAATAAAGTTATAATTCAATTTTATTTTTAACCATTAATAAACTAAAGATTTTATTTTAAAGTTTATTATAAATCAATATTTATCAACTATTTAATATATTTGATTTAAAATATTAAATATTTACCCTAAGTTCTAGTTTATTAATTAAAAAAAAACACTCTTTCTTAATCCAACAAAGGCAAATTTGATTTATAAATTTAAACAAATATATTCTCTTCACTAGGGATGCAATTTTTCTATTTTTCGAACCCGAATAAACAAACATATCCCCTTCCGCTATACATACAATTTTCATAACCAGAATAAACAGAAAACTACTCTGCCCTATACAACAAATAAATTATCTATATAATACGACTAAATTTTCGCCCCCACAAGAGACAAATGTTAGGTCAACGACTTTGGTTAAAACACGGAATATTCACGATTGATAAAGTTGATTAATCTCCTAGCGTATATACGCTAATTAAATTATCTATTGACCAACTTTACTGAGGGTTGAGTAAGTTGATTAAAATATTAATCAACTTATATAATGAATGACAGAAGAATTATTTTTTATTGAACGACCAAACCAAATTACTTTCAGTATGGAGATGGCGAGGTGAGGCCATTTTTCTTCTCAGTTTAGGTTTTAGTCGCTTTCCACGTTTCTACCTTTTAATACTTAAAAAATACGATCATTGCAGGCATCTAAAAATTGTAGTTGTGCCGGTCATATGAAGTGATAGAAATCCATTTTGCTGAATATAGATTATTAAGTTATTATAATTATCTAACTTAAATATTTAAAATGAATAAAATTAAATATCAAACACATTAACATTTTTTGAGTAAGAAAAAATGCTGAATTATATTCATAGATATTTTGGAATATACAACATATGTCAGATAGCTGGGGTCAACCATTAGGCTCATGAAGTAGGATCATGTGAATGAAAACTATAAGAGCCTGAGCATAGACATGCAAAATAGTGGAATGATATAGATCCATATCAGAATAGGATATGATTGATTCCGTCTCTGGACATATCAAAATATATAAAGATCTGCTGAATAATAGCATCTGTAATAGAAGAAGATGATAGAAAATAGAAGAAACATAGAAGACAATAGGTTCATGCTACGTACCATACATGAGAAGAGAAGGAATCAAAATATAGAAGGAATAGGTTCATACAACGTACCAGATATAAGATAAAACTATTATGCTATGTACTGGGGAGACAGAATTCCTGGAGTTATGCCAAATTTCTCCAACAGTGATCGAAACCTGCCATAGTTCATTTGGAGAGGAAAGACCTTCTTTGGACAACTCATCTGCCTCCTTTTTGAATGACCTTTCAATGTGCTGAATTGAGTAATCCTTATGAGAATTCCATATAGATGCGATTCGTTCCAGCCACCACAAAAGATTGATATTCTGAATGATATGAGAAGATCTCACATGATCTATGATCACCTTGGAATCACCAAAAATGTGCAATCCTTGTATGTTTAGGAAGTCACAAAAGTTCGGGAGACCAGCCAAGGCCATTGCCTCCGCTTTGTTATTTGATCCCTTCCCACCATTCCATGAGATTTTAATATGCTGGTCCACATGTGAAATTATGTAAACCCCACAAGCACAGATTCCGTTCGAGGCTGCCCCGTCAAAATATGCACGAGGAAGAACAAAAAGGTCCATTGAGCTCCCAGCTTGTTTCTTGACATTTTGATGATTTTGAGGGGGCCCGCTGATGGGAAGGTGAGATAAGATAGAATCAATAACAAGTGTAAAACTTACCTTTCTGTCTTGAAACAATGCCTTATTTCTCCATTTCCATATGGACCAGATAGAGATCAGCAAGATAGGCCTCCAATCAGTTCTCATTTTGCTCCACCAATGAAATGCCTCTCTTAATGATGAGAAAGAAATCCTATTTAGCCCAAATTGATCAGCAAGTGTTTCCCATATGTTCATAGTTAGAGGACAAACCAAAAAAATATGATAGTTGGATTCTTCATTCGCTTTGCAAATAGGATAGATTGTTGGCCCACACCAATTTATTTTTTGTAGATTATCCCACATAAGATTCTTGTTGTTAAAAACCAGCCAAGCAAATAAAATAATCTTGGTAGGACAGTTTGATTTCTAGAAAACAATGGGTAAAATGTTGTAAGGGGGAATTGGATTCTCCATCTGAAGCATGTTATAGATGTCTTTTACATATACTGCTGACCTCCCCTTTGATCCATTCCAAATAAGATGATATTCCTTCGATGTTTTAAAGATGCCTATGCTTTGCATATGCGATATGACCTTATCCCATTGTGAAGACTGTTCACCATAAAGACCTATCATTTCAACCGACTTCCATATAGGAATAGAGCCCACCCATTTGTCTATGACCTGCTCCCAATAAAAAAACCCCTTATGTTGAAGATAGAGAAGCAGCTGTTGAGGAATATTATAATTTGAAGCCTCGCCCACCAATGGATCAAGGTCAATAAGGATATTTTTGCCCGATTGGAAGTTCCATGCCAAGTTTTTAAGAAAATAATTTATTTGAAAAACAATCACACTTACAAAAGCATATCTACCATTATTGGAAAAATTCATTATTAAACATTTTTCTAAAGAGTAGTTTTAAAGTGATATTTTTTGGAAAAATTTTAAGTTTCATTTCTGATTTAATTTATGTAGATTTAGGTAGGGATTTTTTGAAACCACAAGTTTGATGGGTGAACTCTTCACAATCGAAGTGCCCCAAGGGGTTTTGAGGATGCTAAATCCATACATATAAACAACACAAATCAAGATTGAACCACACATTTTTTTACAAAATTCCACTCAAATTCCAAAAAATCACACTTAAAAACTACTCTTTGGCTAACCCCTACCCCTGTCAGCAAGCAAGAGTGCTATAAAAGAATTGACATGGGAGCAGGAGGCGGTGTATACCTACACGAGGGTTATGAACGTCATTTCCAGTGTTTGGAAGTGCCTCATGGAAACTTTCGTCCGCATTTTCACAATTCTCTTTGCCTATTGCACGACCTTCCCATTGGTCCTCTTATTGCACATATTGACTGTGAAAATGACTTATGTTTATCTCGTATTTGTCGAAACCCTGGTTTTTTATTGAATTCCATCTTTAGTGAGGCTTTTTGGAATTTTTTCTGGTAGGTTTTTCCCATCTAATTTCTCTAAAATCCAGTTGGAATTTATTGAAATCACAAGTTTGATTGGTAACCTATACACAATCGAAGTGCCTTAGGGAATTTTCAAGGTGAAAAATCCATATATACAATGAAAAACCCAATTTAAACAACACAAATTAAGATTTCACTTCAAATTTTTCTGCCAGATTCCATCACCGAAAAGTCCAAAAAGTCGCACTAAACAAAACTTCGTTAAGTTTTATCATAAATATGGAGTTTAAGTTTTACCCCAGTGGTTTTAACCTCGTGTCAGTTTAACATATATTAGATAGTAAACATCAAAAGAGAGAATAATGATGGAGCGCTCCCTCATTGTTCAAACTAGATATTTCCTCCACATTCCAAAAACACACATATATGTAGAGTTAATATAAAACTGGCATTTTCACTGAGAGGCACAAAGCAACGTTGATAGGCCATGTGAGTCCTGATTCCATGCATGTTTGAGTGAAGCAAATCTTATTGGAAAGTGTCAAGTGGAAGAGAAGGAGTGGTATCGGAGGTATGGATATCAAAATTTTGAAAATGAGGCTAGATGAAATACTTGCGATATTTAGTAGGTTCAAATATTGGCTTTGAAGTTATAAAGCAAATTTGTCTTTCCATAAAGTGGTTTCAGATTATTGATCGGAGTGTTTTGCAATACTAAAACTCTGATACATATAACATTGTCCCTTTATAATAATAAATGTATTATATAACCAAATTCCTAAAATTTTAAAGTGGTTGTAGTTTATCGCAAGTACAAGATCTTCCAGAATCGACCCCTTGGAGTATCCATGTAATCAGAATAAAACATAGCAGTGATAATTTTACTATAAAGCATGCAAATTTCAACAAATCATAGAGAAAACCGTATCAATATCCCGGAAACTTAAGTCAATATTCGTACATACCTTATAACAGTGATCAAGCCATAATGTGACAAGTGGAAAGCACATATAGGTATCACATCTTCTGATATCGGAGGTTTAAACATGACACACTTCAGAAATTTGCAATATTGTAAAGTTCTCACACAACGGACGTGAAACCACATTAAACATTATAAAACACCTAATCACATCCGCATATGATATCGACGATCTTTGATTATCAAAGGTGACACTATATGAAAGTTGTGATATGGGCAGATGGGATATCATGATGAATTTGTTTTAATAACGATATCAGGTCCGCCACCAAATCGACGATCGGCGATTTTAAGTTGTGACACAAAACAAAAGTGTCGATATGAGAACGGACACAATATTTCAATTAATCAAATTTTGAATTAAATCAGGTCTTCGTAACTAAGCTTTGATGAAATCAAAGGCTTTTGCGATATCACACATGGGCGATCAAAGGAAATCAAAGATCGGAGGTGATACTATATCGACAATCGAAGGTTTTGGGATATCACATATTGGAGGTTTGAATCTAATTTAGCCAGACACAATACATTTATAGAGTGCAGTTGCTTATCAAATCAGGTCCAGGGGTCGAGTAACTAAATCAAAAAAGTTTTGATGGGGGCACTTCTGATGTAAGAGGAGTAACATAAAAAAAGGCTAAACGTGGAAAATACATGGGTCATATCAAAGGTTATGGTTTATAGTGATATCAGAGTTTTGAAAGTATGCATGATAACCAAACACCCGATGTAATATTTTTGATATGTAAGTGTGCTTGGATGGGTTTTTTGTTATGATATATTAGATTGGAACCAAACCTTTGGCCATTACCGCTTTGTAATATGATTTAGGCCTAGGGCATAGATAGGTTTCTTTGTCTCGGGGGCTATGTAATCAATTCATATTGCACAACATAAAAATATTATATACAAATGCAAACGATTATCTACAAAATAGAAATAGAATTAATAAAATAAGAGGATAATGTATAATCAATAAGGCCAAACCATTTGAGAACATCCAATCGACAATTAGATGCCATTTACAAACCAAATGTCCAAATGAGATCAATGGAGTTATGATAGGTAGATAAGAACATAAAAAACTCATTTAAGCAATCCAAATTGTCAAAATCCAATGGTGGGCATATACAACCCCCACACATTAATGGGCCTATAGCCTGGTAAATTTTGGTTTCCATCCCTATTCCCCACTTAGAACCACCCATACCCTTGTGCAACTCACAAGAAACTTTCAATTCAACTGACATACTGATGTTAGAGAAATTTAACATCAAGAAAAGGACCAGTATTAATGTTCTCTGTAGGGTTAAGATGGCATTAATGGAATAACTTTCTACACCATTAATACTCTCTCTAGAGACATAACTCCATTCCTTGGATCTAGATCCAACAATCTTCATCCACCAAAACTTTCATGGGTTTCAAATATTCAAAGTATGGCACGCTCTTACCCCAAGAAGACCTAAAAACTATATATAGTTGAAATATTATTAGACTCAAGCACTTTCAACACAACATTTAGTAAAGTTCAAAGTTTCGCATATAATAAATTTACAAATTTGATCCATAATTAGTTCATGTATAGGGAATGGTTTCACATTAAAATAGTCCATTACATGTTCTATTGATGGAAATATTCTAGGAAAAGGGTCTACCCTAAACATTATCCTTTGCAGCATAGGAAAAGCCATGTCTTCTGAGGAATTGGAAGCCATTGTTGTTAGAATGAGGAGGAATAGCCCCAAGCTCTCCTAAACCCAATGTGTGTTTGTTGCATCCTATGTCACCTTCTTCGATTTCAAATTCGAGTTCAATGACCTTGAAGTTCGATAAAAATTCGATAGCAAAAATTTCACATTAAATTATATATATATATATATATATATATATATATATATATATATATATATTATATATATATATATAATTAATTAAATCAATTTTAAACCTTAGTAAATGTTAATTATCATCAATATCACTAGTATATGTAGATTGATGCAATTCTATTCTAATTCTAATTTAATCAAATAAAAAACAAATATTAAATATTTCACACTAACTAAAAAAATAAAAAAAAAAACTAAAACTACATTGCTTTTAGGTTACATCATTTCCCTAATCATTCTCTTTCATTAAAATCAAGGAAAAAATTAAAAGAGAAGCTACATCCTTTCCCAACCATTCTCTTTTATTTGCATCAAG
>APFE031257358.1:41353-60085 GCA_000404065.3 Pinus taeda
ACGTCAACTCATTATTGAGTGTAGAAGGACTTGTTTAGGCTTAATAACAAAGATTGAAGCCATTGCAAAAACACTGATCATGTCACTTAAATAGATGACTAGGATGAGAATCACTTCTCCCTACCCTTCAAAGAAGTGATAATATTATGTTTTCATGCTCAAGAATTATTTAGACTCAATAATCAAAGCTTGAAACATTGCAAAAAAACTCTTGTCTAAAGTGATAATTCTTTCTCTCACAGTCGAAAAAATAAACACACACATATTAATAGTATAATATATATATTATTATTTATAAGAATAAAAATATAATTTTATAATTAATAATTTTAATAAAATGTTATTAACACCACAAAATGTCCCCATATAAACATTACTAAAAACTTTATTTATTAAAATGGAAAGAATTTACAAATTCTGTGAAATGTATTTCACATGTTCACCGTAACATAACTTAACTTTATACTTTATTGAGGAGAATAAATACTCCATCGATACAAAATAAATCCAAATATACACGTTCATTCATAAACATATGATATGACATCTTTGAAAATACATACCCCTCACATCCTAGTCCTATGATACGACATCTTCGAATATATATATTAAACAACAAGTTAAATAGGAAAACGGGAAAATTATGATTGATTTACACATCTTCATTACAAATTTCTCACCCATTTCCTTTCGACAGAACATTTTACAGTTTTTCAACATGAACTGCACCAGCTTTTGTTGCAAGTTGATGGAAAAAGATTCACAAATTCTATCAAATAAAACACATGTTCACAATGATAAAAATTTATAGGGGAGAATAAAGACTCCATCCATACAAAATAAATCCAAATATACACTTTCCATCATATGACATCTTTGAAATTATATACCCTACATCCGAGTCTGTGTGATATGACATCTTTATATATATTATATTTATATTTATATTTATTTATTTATTTATATATATATAACAAGTTAAATAGGAAAGCTATGATTGATTTACAAATCTTCATTACAAATTTCTCACCCATTTCATTTCGACGGAACATTTTACGGTTTTTCTAGTCGAGAAAATTATCTTCCATAACTTTAATTTGGAGTGTTAGTTGAATAATCTCCTTCACATCATCCCCATATTTAAGAGAGCATAGGTCCCTGAACATGACAGATCTTTGCATATCGTTCACCTGGAGAAATGTTTATTGCGAAAAGCTACATCTATCAGAATCGGTCTTGCTATTTATACTCGCAAATTTCAAGTAATAAAATAGATTTCTACTTAAGGTGTTAGCCATAGAAGACAATGCCATAACCGAATGGATATAGTTACCTATGTTAAGTAAAAAAGAACTGATTAATTACATGAACTAAATAATGAAAACCATTTTATAACACAACAGCTTAGACAGGATCACAAATTTAAATTTCTTTGGACAGTAATTCATAAAAAATAAAGCGGAAGTTCTTATTTCCATCTTTATTAGTCTATTAATGTGCCTTGACATACGCCCGATAGCCCCTAATAGTCTGATATAACAGATCATTATTTTTTTTATCTAGTCATCACCGATAGCCCTATATAACAGTCTGTTATTTTTTTTATCTAGTCATCACGGCGCGTGTGTTATATCTATCTATAGAGAGAGCATGTCATGGCACATTAATGAACTGATAAAGGTGGAAATAGGAACTTTCGAGGAAAAGCTACACGTTTTAGGACTTCTTATCCTTGTGATTATCTAGATTTATCTAGATTTTCAGATGTTAAGAAGGCAACAAAAGACTAACTTAAATTTTATAACTCAAAATCCACCATTCAAATTCGCTATCCTTAGAACATGATTTTCTCAGCGGATCGAATTCGGTGAGTTTCTCAGACGTTCACCGAGCACAGATCGAACTGGAACTCGAACTCACGGTAGAATTCGAAGTAGGGTTTGATGATGCAGTTACCGAGAAGGTTTGGTAACGGAGAACCATGTTCGCCATGGATGGCGTCTGTTATTCCATGCTGTAAACTCTCAAAGATTTCTGCTCGTGTTTGGCTCTCTGTCGAAAATGGGAGCGCTGAGCTGTAAGCACAAATGCCCGCGCCAGACCACTCGTAAGTTTGCTTCTTTGTCATCGTCGCTTGAATCTCTGTAATTTCTTCTTCGAGTGCAAGAGAAAGCGAGAGGTCTCCAGTTCAAGTCTGTTGCAATTCAAAGTTGGCGTTCTGGAGAACCCTCCGTGCACCCGTCATTTCTCCATGATCGACAAGCATTTTTGCCGTATCTATGGCTTGAGCAGTTCTGAGACTGGTCCTTTGCTTTTCCACTTCCAAATTTCGAGCTACCGGAACTTCGTCGCATCTCTCCAGACGCAAAATTGAAAGAGAATGTTCTTTTGAATTGAAATTTTGCTGGGAGATGGGATCTTTGTACAAACAAAGGACGGAGATTAAATTCACAGGGTTTGATTTAGAATTTACAGCTGGAAACTTGAGTTGTACAACTATATTTCTCTTTTCTTCGACGCAGAGATCATCGACATTTACAGTCCCTTGGCTTCCATCCTCGGAAATGCGGGTGTCGTAGCTTCCATCATGGAAGCTTTTCAGCTTCATTCCTGCGCAAGCCAAAACGATTACAATTGCGGACTGCACAACGACACAAGCCAAAACGATTGCATTGATTAATGTTCAAGAACTATGTAGTTAAGATGGTAAGAAATTAATTAAAATTATTAACCATTTATAAAAATAAAATAAAAATAAAAAAAATCACCATAGTTTTGCTTATTTAACATGTCAAGTATTGCTCATTTAAAATGTCTAAGTATAGCAAAAGGTCAAGAATGTTGAGAGTAATAAATATTTTAAAAATTAAATTGAATTGAATATAAGATGAACCAGGTAAGAGAAAATGTTTCTATCTTCAACTTTTATAGCATGGCACAATTAATAAACATTTTGAAAGCATGGAGTTTGGGAAATTGACCAATCCCAATTTCAATATAAAGTTAGTGAGAAATAGTTTTTATTCATTTTATTCTAAAAATTATTGAAGATAAAAAGATAATTATCATTTTCTAGATTGAGGTTGATCACCTTTATATAATATCTTAGTTTCGCTTTTTCTACTAAGGCTTTACTACCCCACAATTTCTCCTTAAATTTAGAAGTAATAATATTTGTATCTCCTTTGTCATTGGTAAATCACCTTTTATCTTAGTTTCCCTTTTCCTACTAAGGCTTTACTGCCCCACAATTTCTCCTTAAATTTGGAAGTAATAATATTTTTATCTCCTTTGTCATTTCCCAACGGGAGTGAAGAATAGGCGTCCATATATGCCACCCTAACTTGAAAGGGAGGTGGGGGTTTTAGATAGAGTTAAAATATATAATTGTGTGAACATGAATGAATTTTCCTAGTTAATTATATACATAGAGTTTTGAACCAATTATCTTCTTATAAAAAATATCTTAGCAATAAACTTTATCATTTACTGTTCTATATCCAATAAATTTCAAAAATATCAATTATAAAAATGTCAACATACCTAATAGAATTATTTTATACAGATTTTTTTCACCAGGTAGTTTATGTCTCTCCAGATTTGAACCAACCACAACTAGAAACACAATATGTGCCTCTACCACTTGAGCTCAACTCCTTCGACCAATTAATGAAATTGTTATTTTAATAATATTTCTTGGAATTTCTTGGTACATAACATTTATAATTACAAGCCATGATCAGATTTTGGAGTTTTTTCTAGAGTCAAAATATATAATTTAATGACTGTGAATAATTTTTTCTAATTGATTATATCTATACAATTTTTAGCCAATTATCTTTATAAAAAAATATCTTAATAATATACTTTATGATGCAGGAGCATCGACCCATCTTTGGAAAAATCAATAAGAACAACTTCTAGAGGGAATGAGAAAAGTATGTCGAAAGGCAAGGAATTTGTTAAAAAATTTGAAAAATCAAAGTTGCAAGGGATCCTAGGGATCATGTTGAGAACTTTGTTAAAAAAAACATCTAAAGAGCTTTGTGGAGAGTATCATGTTGATAGCTTTATGGAGAAGATCGTGGATCTTTTAATAATCCACAATAATGTAATTTTCTAATAAAAATTTTTAAACATGTGTATGTATGAAGGGCAGCCATTAGAGAAAATATCTAGCAATCTGAGGCGTCATGTAATAGTTTAGTGATTAATGTAATGAAATTAAATTCTTGCATGATGTAAACATGTGCACATATTTTATCTTTGTATGTGTTTTTAACATATAAATTGTGTTTGCGTGACCTGGTTAGTGTCTTTTCCGAGAGTAAGAGAATTGTATATGTGTTGCAGGGGCTGCAGACACTTTACAATGTGTTGATGTTGCATGCAAATTGAAGTCAGCCAGCTTTAGGAATTAACTGACCATGAATTAGCTGACCATGCATGAATGGCTTAGAGTGGTGTAGTGGAAACGTTTAGTGGGCCCATACACACATGTCCATGTTCAAGACCAGTAAACACTGAAAATAAAGAGACCTGATAAATTGTTTGCATCAAGTGGTATCAGAGTGCAGAAGATTATTTCATGTAGTCAGGAGGAGAAGCATCGGAAGAAGGTACATGTGATTGAAGATCTAGTAAAAGATTTGTTTTATGTTGAAAATGCAACAAGATGATGGAGCTTAGTGAAAATAAGTTGCCTTCACTAAGTGTGCCCACATGTTATTTTTGGCGCAAAGTTTTTTTTTAGACTATGTCCATTTTTAGACATATGGATCATGGTCTATGAGTTGCAGGATGCTATTTGTGGATAATTGGTGAAGTTGGTCAAAATAGATGGACCTCTATTTTTAGACATATGGGGGGAGTCTATTTTTAGACTGCTAGTCTAAATATAGAACATTCAAATATTATTAGCTCTTAATAGTAGTTGGACTATAAACATTATCTTATTCTCTTGGAGCACTTCAGTTCGAGCTACAGATGTGTCACATGCAACTGCCAGAAGGAAATACACTTTTCTTATGGGTTACTTGAGCTATTGCATGAAGGACTTCAGTTAGAACTCAAGTGATTGAGTTTGGTGGAGTTGAATGAGGAGTTGATGGAGTTGTGTTCAGTTTGACTTATTTGAACTAGTTTTATTTAGTCTAACTAACAAATACACTAGTGATGAGTGATGTGAATTAGTTATTAATTAATTCACTAATTATTAACTCCTAAATCAACTGAGGAATACATCAGTTAAGTCAGTGCATGGACAGTTCAATGGAGACAAGTGTTAGAGATGAGTGAAAGGGCAAGACAACTGTCAGTTGTGACTATAGTTGTGCATGTCATTTGCACAATTAGTGGGATTAAGTTGCCAATGAGGATTGCATAGTGTTACATAAGGGAAATACAAGTTTGGTTCAGCCATTCATTAGTATTCTCATGCAGGATTGCATAGTGGAGGCAGGCAAGCAGTGGAGGAGATTTGAGCCAGTGATTGATTCAGATCTGAGCTAGTTTGTGTGTAACAGGTGGAGATATTACTGAGTACTTGCGAGGAGTATTGTACTATGTATTGTTACATGTTATCAATCAATATAATATACAGATAGTTGGGGGTTTTCAGCTGCATGCTTTCCTCGTGATATACTGTGTTGATATGTGTGATTGATGCTTCAATGTGCGCATGCGATTGTTTCTTAATTACGCTAAATTGGTGATCAACGTAGAGGAGGTTATGTATTATGCATGATTCTTCAAATAGTGTATAATCAGGATAATCTCTGTGAATAAGTGTCATATTATTCAAATTTTTTACATGGTATCAAAGCATAGTTGATCATTAGACCTATTATTCAGAAAGTGTTTACATTTTATTTCTTCAGGCAGAGTCTGTAATCAGGCCAGGTAGCCTCTCAATTCATCCTTCTTTTGGAAGTTGAGGTATCTGGTGAATGCCCATACAGTCGATCTCTTTACGAGAAATACTTTGTTCTCATGAATTTTAGATTAGAAGCAGTTGAGTTTTGAGCTGGTGGAATTCAAATTTGCAGCAGTGTTTTCTTGGTGTCAAAGTTGAAATGTTTTTCAACGGATTGCGATTGGAGTATGCCATTGAGGGCAGTTCGAACTATATTGCATGGAAGGACAGGATGGAGGCGGTGTTAGATGATAATGGGTTGAAGGAGTTCATAGAAGTGGATGTCCCAAAACCTACTGATGCTGCTCATGTTGGGGATTGGCAAAAGAAGACGGAAAAGTGTCGAAGGATTCTATTGGAGGGCGTGAGGGATCACATTGTGTCCAACCTCCATGGAAAGGCTTCTCCATACTTGATGTGGAAAGCGTTGACAGATATATTCCAAAGAAAGAGCGACCAGAGGAAGTTGGCGCTCAAGGATAAACTCAGAAACATAAAGTGTGAGAAAGGCGCCATTATGCCCAAGTATCTCACGAAGTTCACCCAATGCCAGGATGAGCTGGGAAGTGTGGGGGTGACTGTCGATTATGAGGACTTGGTGAGCTTGGCTATCCTTGTTCTTCTAAAGAGTTGGCATTCCTATCAGGACTCTATCAATGGTCGGGAGAAATTTCCAGGATGGGAGAGACTTTGGTCGGATCTTGTGCAAGAGGAGATCAGGCAGAATACCAGGGATGGATCTCAAAGGCATCTGATGAAGAAAATTACGCTTTGGCTGCCAAAGCAAAGAAGGGGAAGAACAAGAAAGCTTCTCATTCTGGTGTGAAAGGCAAGAAGCAGGACATGTCCAAGGTGAAGTGCTTTCACTGTCACCAGCACGGACACTATGCCACAAATTGTCCGCAGAAGAAGAAAAATAAGCAAGCTGCTGGATCTGTAGCGGGAGAGGCCTTAGACTCGCAGTTTGAGCTGGTTTTTTCGTTGATCGCATGCTTGGTATCAAGTGTGATGGGATCAATATGGTTCTTGGACAGTGGTGCATCTTTTCACATGACAGGAGATCGAGATTTGTTTTCTGATCTGGATGAGAAAGACCTTGGAGTGCACATCGAGATGGGCGATGATGGTAGATAGAGTGCGACCGATATCGGTACCATTTCCTTTGAGAGGGAGTCTGGTAAACCCTTCGTGTTGAAGGAAGTGATGCATGTTCCAGGATTGAAGAAGAAACTTATCTCTGTGGCGATGTTAGAAGATAAGGGATATGATGTTGTTTTCAGTGAAGGAAAGGCTTTCCTGCGTAGTAAGACAATTGGAAAAACCCAGAAGATAGGAGTTCGAGTCAAGAACCTTTATTAGTTTCATGTAGATGGCTGCTCAACAATGCCATGCAAGGCAGAAGGAGTGGTGAGCCGGGATGATGGTGAACTGTGGCACCAGAGATTGGGCCACCTTCACCATGGTGCCTTGAAGATACTACAACAGATTTCTACTGGGCTTACTAAAGGCACTCTTGCGCAGTCAAATCAGTGCAAGGGGTGTATTTTGGGAAAGTTTTTGAATTCCACCTTTCACGAGAAGGATAGTCCCGCCACGACGATCCTCGAGAGAATTCACACAGACGTGTGTGGACCTTTCTTAGTAGCTTCAACAGCAAAGCACAAGTACTACATGATCTTTGTTGATGATTTCTCCCGAAAGTGCTAGATATCCTTCATGCAAAAGAAGAGCGAAACATACTCGAAGTTCTGTGAGTCCAAAGCACTGGTTGAGAAGGAATCAGGGAAGAAGGTGAAGGCTCTTAGGAGCGACAATGGTGGTGAATTCATCTCTAGCAAGTTCAAGGACTTCTGCAGCACAAAAGGGATTCGAAGAGAGCTCATAGCTCCCCATAACCCACAGCAGAACGGGGTTGCTAAGCAGAAGAAAAGAACAATCGTGGGTGCTGCACGTGCGATGTTGCATGATCAGAGCCTACCCCTTCACTTGTGGGTGGAGGCATGCAATACTACAGTATATGTGCAAAACCGTTGTCCTCACAGGATACTTGGCATGAGTACACCCGAGGAGGCTTATTCTGGTAAGAGGCCTGATATTTCTCATTTGAGGATTTTTGGTTCTCCTGTTTACATGCATGTGACGAAGGATGCCAGGAAGAAGTTGGAGCCAACCACAGAGGTTGGGATATTTGTGAGGTACACTGATACGCCTCACAACTATCGTGTGTATTTTCCAGACAGTCGCAAGACTGTTGTGCGACGGAATATAAAATTTCAGGAGGAGAAAGCCATAAAGTGTTTTCTTGAGAGGGAGCCACACTTGCATGCAGATGAGGAGCTATTAGTTCCTAAGAATGACCTTCAGGATGTGGATCAGCCACAAGATGAAGTTCATGGAGTGGAAGAGACCACTCATGCAGCGCCAACCATCAAAGGGCGAAAGCGCACTACAAAACTTGAGCGACTGGCTCAAGATGCAGAGAAGGTTGTAGGACCACCTACAGCGCAGCGCAAATAGAGAAAGTCACTTGATCGGTACACTAGATACATGGCTCTTGTGAGAAAATGTGTCGTGACTGACCCATCCTCTTTCGAGGAAGCTGTGGAGGATCCCGCATGGGTAGATGCCATGGTGGAAAAGTATGATTCGATTGTCAGAAACAGTGCATGGGAGATTGTCCCAAGACCAGAGGGGAAGTCAGTGGTGGGTTCAAGATGGATCTACAAAGTGAAGCAGGCAGCTGACGGGAGTGTGGAGAAGTACAAGGCAAGATTTTTTTCCCGAGGCTTCTCACAGATAGAGGGGATCGATTATGAGGAGACATTTGCACCTGTCGCAAGGTATTCTTCATTCTTGCTCTCTCAGCGCAGATGGAGTGGCACATTCATCAAATGGATGTGAAAACTGTGTTCCTCAACGGAGTCATTGAGGAGGAAGTGTACATAGAGCAGCCCGAAGGTTTCGAGATCTTTAGCTGTGAGTCACATGTGTGTAGGCTCAAGAGAGCACTGTATGGGTTGAAACAAGCACTTCGTGCTTGGTACACACGGATAGACAGTTATTTCACCGGACTTGGATTCTCCAAGAGTGAGGTGGATCCTAACCTATATCAGATTGTGGTGGATAGTAAGTTGCTTATCATTGTACTTTATGTAGATGATTTGATTCTAACGGGAGATGAGTTGTTAATACTTTCATGCGAGGATCTTGCTTGAGACTTTGAGATGAAGGACTTGGGCCTCCTTAATTATTTCCTGGGATTGGAAATTTGGCAACACAG
This sequence comes from Pinus taeda, assembly GCA_000404065.3. Lineage (NCBI taxonomy): Eukaryota > Viridiplantae > Streptophyta > Pinopsida > Pinales > Pinaceae > Pinus > Pinus taeda. The sequence goes on from APFE031257358.1 coordinate 50,548, forward strand.
TGATGGACTATTTGTTTCTCAGGGTAAGTATGCCCAGGAGATATTGGAGAAGTTCAACATGCATGGCTTCAAGCCTGTTGATACTCCTCTTCCTGGAGGTTGGAGGAAGGAGGATGCTACTTCAGCAGAGGTAGTGGATGCCACTGTTTATCGACAGTTGGTGGGGTTGCTTATGTATCTGGTCAATACACAACCCGATATATGCTATGCTGTTAACCGGCTTTCACAAGCTATGGTTAAGCCAACCAAGCTCTTCTGGAAGGCGGGCAAGCATGTATTGCATTATATCAAAGGCACATCGGGATATGGATTGTGGTACAGAGAGGAGGATGAGGTGAAGCTATGTGGCTTCACGGATGCAGATTGGGCAGGGAGCTCAACGGACAGAAAGAGCACATCTGGAGGGATCTTCAGTATCAGATCGACAACAGTTTCTTGGTACAGTAGGAAGCAGAGAACCGCGACACTCAGTTCCGTGGAGGCCAAGTATATCGCAGCAAGTTTGGCTGCATGCGAGGCTATATGGATGAGGAAGATCCTAGTCGGGTTGTTCGGGTCTCATTTGGATCCTACTCTGATTTACTGTGATAACCATAGTTGCATTAAAATGTCGGCTAATCCTATATTTCATGATAGATCCAAACACATCGACATCAGGTACCATCATATTAGAGATTGTGTGCAGCGGAGAATCATGTTACTTTCATATATTCCCATAGAGGATCAGGATGTTGATATCTTGACGAAGGTGCTCATCAGGAGAAAATTCGAGTACCACCGAGACAGGATAGAGGTTGCTGATAATCCATATCTTGCTGAGAGTGAGTGTTAAGAATGCAACAAGATGATGGAGCTTAGTGGAAAGAAGTCGCCTTCACTAAGTGGGCCCGCAGGCTATTTTTGGCGCAAGTCTATTTTTAGACTATGTCTATTTTTAGACATATGGATCATGGTCTATGAATTGCAGGATGTTATTTGTGGATGATTGGTCAAGTTGGTTAAATAGATGGACCTCTATTTTTAGACATATGGGCGGAGTCTATTTTTAGACTGCCAGGCTAAAAATAGAACAGTCGAATATTATAAGCCCTTAATAATATTTTGGACTATAAACATTATCTTATTCTCTTGGAGCACTTCAGTTCGAGCTACAGATGTGGCACATGCAACTGCCAGAAGGAAATACACTTTTCCTATGGGTTAGTTGAGCTATTGCATGATGGACTTCAGTTAGAACTCAAGTGATTGAGTTTGGTTGAGTTGATTGAGGAGTTGATGGAGTTGTGTTCAGTTTGACTTAGTTGAACTAGTTGTATTTAGTCTAACTGAAAAATACACTAGTGATGAGTGGTGTGGATTAATTATTAATTAATTCACTAATTATTAACTCATAAATCAACTAAAGAATACATCAGTTAACTCAGTGCATGGACAGTTCAGTGGAGACAAGTGTTAGAAGTGAGTGAAAGGGCAAGACAACTGTCAGTTGTGACTATAGTTGTGCATGTGATTTGCACAATCAGTGGGATTGAGTTGCCAATGAGGATTGCGTAGTGTCACACAAGGGATATACGATTTTGGAGATTCATTCTCGTTGTATTCTCTATGCAGGATTGTGCAGTGGAGGCAGGCAAGCAACAAAGGTGATTTGAGGTAGTGATTGATTCAGATCTATGCTGTATTATGTGTAACAGGTGGAGCTAGTATTGTATTGTGTATTGTTACATGATCTCAATCAATATAATATACAGATAGTTGTGGGGTTTTCAGCTTTATGCTTTCCCCGGGTACATACTGTGTTGATATGTGTGATTGATGCTTTAATGTGTGCATGTGTATGTTTCTGAATATTGCAAAATTGATGATCAACGTAGATGAGATTATGTATTATGCATGCATCCTGTAACAGTGTATAATCAGGATAATCTCAATTGCATAAGTGTCATATTATTCATAAAAATTCTACACCCTACAATGCTTCTATTATTCCTTCCAACCACCCCATTCTATTGTGGGTTATGAGGTGTTGTCAACTCTCATCAAATTCCTTTTGCCCCAAAAAATATTTCAAACTCACTGGACACATACTCACCACTGTTATCGCTCCTGAGAGCTTTAGCCTTCCTGCCAATATATTTCTTGACCAATTCTTTAAATTCACAAAAATTTGCAAAAGTTTGATCTTTCTTCTGCATGAAGAAGATCCAGCATTTACAAGAAAAAACATCAACAAATATAACATAATACATGTGCTTGGTTATGGATGTTGTTGAGAACGGTCCACACACATCTAAATGGACTCGATCGAGGATCACCTGTGCTTGAATGTCTTTTTTTTGAAAGGAAGATTTGGTGTATTTTCCCAAAGTACACCCTTTATATGTGTCAACTTGCTCTAGTGTACCTTTCAGAAGACTGGTAGAAATTTGCTCCATGATTTTCACAGCGCCATGATGCAAGTGACCCAACCGTTTGTGCACAATCTTCTACCTCCAACTTTTAGAGATTCTTCACCCGAATACCTATCCTCTTTACCTGTCACGTGGCTATGTGATGAAGGAACACCTTTCCCTTGCTAAAGATCACATCATAGCCTCTATCCTCCAGCATGGCAACAAATACCAAGTTCTTTTTCAACCCAGGAACATACATAACATATCTCAAAGTGAGGGGAGCACTTGACTCCCTCTGAAAGGTAATTGTACTAAGCCCTATAGCACTATACCTCTCGTCATCACCCATCTTGATATGCATATGGAGATCCTTCTCCTCCAAGTCACTAAAGAGCTCCCTGTTACCTGCCCTGTGGAAAGAAGTTCCATTGTCTAGGTACCATACACTACTCGTCATTGATGACACCATACATGTGATGAGGGTAAAGTCCAATTTGAATTGTGAGGTAAGAGCCTCACCTGCCTCTCCTGCTAAGGGCTTCTTCTTGGCCTTCTTGAGTGGAAAATTTGTAGAAAAATGTCCCAGCTCGCGACAATGAAAGCACTTGACTTTCTACATGTCCTTCTTCTTGCCTCCATGACAAGAATCCAATTTGGAATGGGATGCCTTCCCCTTCCCTTCCTTTTCTTTACTCGCTAAGGCACAATTTTCCTCATCATCAGTCTTTGATGAGGATCCATCTCTGGTATTCCTCTGAATCTCTTCCTACCCCAAATCTAACCACATTCGTTCCTAATATGGCGGCTTCTCCCTCCCATTGACAAAGTCTTGATAACTTTGCCAACTCTTGGGAAGTCCTAGAAGAACTAGGTTCACCATATCGTCCTCGGAAATAGTAATCCCAACACTTCCAAGCTCATCACGACAATGAGTGAGCTTGGTCAAGTATTTCAGAATTGAGTCTCCCTTCTCCATTTTGATCTTTTTGAGTTTGTCCTTCGATGCCAACTTCCTACGGTCACTGATTTTCTAAAACAGGTCTGTCAATGCCTTCCACATATCATATGGAGTTTCCTTGCCATGGAGACTCGAGATAATGTGGTCTCGAACTCCCTCAATGATAATATGCCTCGCCTTTATTACACACTTTCTCCATTCAGCTAGATCTTTAGAATCTGACGCTGGAGGCTTAGGAATGTCTTGATCAATGAATTCCTTGAGGCCATTGTCTTCCAACACTGCTTCCATCCTATCCTTCTAGGCTATGTAATTCGAGCTGCCTTCCAAGGCATACTCAAGTCTCAAACAGTGGAAAGCCATTTTCCGACTCTGAAGTATGGACTGCAAATTTGAATTTCACTTGCACAATAAACCCGAAATCTCCTCTTCTATATTGTCTTAAGCTCTGATACCATGTAGATTTTTATTTAGATCAACGACTCATGTAATTTTCTAAAACATAAGACAAGAATCTACTCTACTCTTCTCAACGGAAATTGCAAATCATCAATGAAAACAATAAGTAGAAAGAGGAAGAATATCAATGACACATAACACAATATTTCTCTGGGGAAAGCAATTGCTCAAAACATCGACTATCTATATTGCATTAACTAGAAGATATGAGAAGAATATACAATGCTTGTTCTCATTAGAACAATTCCTACACAAGTATGATCTAACTCTCTACCTCACAAGCCATCTCAAGCCAACACCTATCCAAATATGTTGCATGCCAAGCCCCTACTTCCTTGCACAATTCCTAGAGGAATTAGCCCATATTTAATTGGGAAATCCTTCTTCCATACTGAACAATCCAAACTTAGGTCCTCAATTGATTGCATGCACCATCTGTACAACTCGGAAAATTATACAACTGATAGTACACTGTCCCTGTACTCTAGTCTCAACTGGGTCTTCCTCTGAACCGACATGCATGAGTTATTTACGAGTGAATCTTTAGTTAGCTGGTGTGGCACTGAGGATGCACTGATGCACCAACTCACTACTAGACCTCTACTAGTTCCTCCAAAAATTAGAACAAGTTTAACTGACTATAACTTAGTTGGACAGAGATATCTAATTACAACTCTTGAAATCAATTTGGACCCCTAAATTTAGGGGTCACACTTACATGACTCCGGATAGACTTCCAACTCGAGTTTCCTAAGCCAATTAAGTCAATTTAACTTAATTAACTATTTACAAGTTTCTATGAGAATAGAACTCGATTTTAATTCACAATTTAATTCAAGAACAAATTAAATTGGAATTTATTTTTTCCATTTTTAACACTCTTCTACCTCACTGAAGCTCAAACTCTTCCACACCTAATTGCTGCTACTATGGAAAATCAAATTCTCCAAGTAACTCTAGTGTATTCTCCATCACCATGTCGATCTCCTCTTATTATCCATTGTTGGAGCACCAATGACCAAGATTAAAACTTAATCAATGGATAGGATCATCTATGGATATATATGAGTGAGTTTCTAGATTATTCTCACCTTATCTCAATTACTATTGATTAATTAACCATATTCCCTAAGTTTAGACTTAGGAAATATTTAAAAATAGGCTAATAATCTAATTGAGACACTTCTAGGTAGAATTTCCGGAAACGATTTGTGGGTTTTGGAGATCTCATGCATTCTAGCCTCTCTACCAAATTTCGTGGCTATAACACATCCGATGCTATAAAAACTAACAAATGAATCCATATTTTCCAAAGCATTTGTGGTATTCTATACAAAACGAATGGTGTCCTAGCAAAGGTAGGTACGATCACATATGAAAAGTCCATTTGTAATTTCCCTCCAATTGAGGCACATCATTTTCTTGATAATAACATACACTAAGCATCAGGCTTATCAATGATTACAATATCCATCGACACAAATATATCTTTATTAGCTACCAATGACACCTTGACATCTTTGATAAAGCCATTTACAGGTGTAGATTTTGAATCAAATGACACATTTTTGTAAGGCCTGGTGATGTCCATCCCCAATTGAGAAATGACTCTCAAAGGCATTACATTTGGAGAGGCATCAAAATCAAGCATTCAATTATGCAAGATGAGATTGTTGATCACTGAGGACAACAAAAATGGTTCATTTCCTCCATTCTTCTTATCAATATACATGTTTTGTAAAATGACTGAAGGGTCCTTGGGCTTTTCTTCAAATTTGAAAGCCTTACTGATTTGCCTCCTTTGAGGCCCCAAGTTTGCTATCTCCAAAATATGAATTTGTACATTTACTATAGCCAAAACTTTGGTTATTTCAACATCCAATGCAACATTAGGGTTTTGAGGTTTTAGCCTAGGCATAATTTTAGTGTTGAGAAATTAAGATGCTAGTAGATTAGGGTTAATTTCTCTATCATGATAATTACTTGTGAATGTTTGTTGGCTTTATTAAATTTTATGTTCTTATTATTCATTAAGCAATTACCAAAAGTACAAAACATGAAGATCACAAGAGAAAAAGAACACAAAGATGTAGCCTCCAAGCTAGGGAAAAACCCCACAAGGGGGAAAACCCAAATAATCCTCTTCTTACAAAATCAAATCGTAGTGAAATGTCCAAGACTCAAGACCAAGGCCAACACTTCCACAAAGACCCAAGTTAACCCTCCTCCAAGTCTCATCCAATCAAGTCAAAGTCAACAAAATTCAATGCTAGTTTAATAGCTGAAATCTAGTCAACTCCTAAAATTTTGACTGTTGAAATTTTAGGCCTACAATACTTTAAGAAAATTCTCAAAACTAGGGCTGAAAATTTTTCATCTTCTCTCTCCTTTGACCTCATTCTCTCTCCTTTGACTTCACTGCTTTTCCTTCTTGTCTCAACATAGAAATTGATGATGATTAATGAGTGAGTAACTTGTTTTAAATAGTTGTATTTTAATTTTGGGTATTAAATACTAGACCTAGTCCCATTATCTCACCGACCCAGTGAGATTCAAGGTTTTCGACAGTGAAGAATAAAATATATGATTTTCAACATGTGGCACCCACATGGCCATGCCTAGTTCACATGGTGCCACACCACTGCCACATGTGGGTCCACGTGGCACACTAACCATACATGTATTAATACATGCTTTAGTTCCCCAGTAATACATTCCCCGGGTCAATATTCTTTATCTCCATGTCATCACTTTCTTGGGACAATATTGCTTACTCCTCGACATTAGTTCCTTGAGCTGATATTATTTACCTCCTCGATATCACTTACTCAAGCTCAAACACCACTTTTTCTTCTATGATAAACAATGAGAGCCCATGAGAACCAACCAACCAATGAGCAACTAGAGCCAACTCCTTTAGTTATGGCTTCATATATATGTCTGTGTGTTTGAGAGGTCGTCGCTTGTCTCCTTGATATGCTAGGAGAAAAGGGCATCATTTCCTTCATTCCACCACCTCTAGTCATATCTCATAAATGTGCATTTGATAAATTAACTACTAGTAACTGGCTTCAATCTGGTCCACACCATTACTTCCAATCACATGTCATAAATTAACTATTAATAAGTTGGCTCATCAGAGTTGCAAAAGATAGTTTCTTGACTTCATCATTTAAGTTTAGGGTTGGGTCGTAGCTTCCCAGTAAGAAAAATCCCTAAGACATTTGGATCCAAAAGGTCATTGTAATGTTACAAAAAGGAAATGAAAGTGATAAACAAAGAAAATACACATACAACACATAAATATTTAGACAACAATTAAACACCCATAAAATTGCACTAGAACTGCGCCAAATTGAGCATTTTATTATGATGAAGACAATACAAATATATAGAATGTGTGCACCGGGGCTTGCCAAAGAAAGCTAGACAATTCCAGGTGAGAAAAACATTACCGGGGACATAAAGAAATGATTTCTCCTTAAGCTTTGCGTTGGCCCTGGAAATTATACAATGTATGGTTGGAAGAAACCCTTATTTGAACCTCCAAAAGTGCTCAGTAATTTTTGCCAAATTAATCTTGGACTCTCCACCACAAACCTAGAAAAACCTAGAAAGAGTTTTGGAAAATTCTACTGACCACCTAGGACCCAAAATTTAAGCTCACTCCTCCCCATTGACTACCAAATAATTATGTTGCTTGGGGGACCAAAATACCCCTAAAAATTCTGTAAAATTAGGAGCAGACTCCTGGACCCCTAACCAAAAAATCCCATAAATGTTGTGGGCTAATTCTGACCTCCCGGAAATACCCAAAATCGGTGCTACACCCTACTCCACTGGTTTTGAGTCCCCCTCTTAAAGATTAATTGCTAATTTACCCTTATTTCCTCCCTCCAAATGGCTGGGACAAATTCAGAAATATTTCCTTGGAAATTTAGGCCTAAAACCCTAGCTCCACTATCTCCTCCTCACTGCAAATTTGGCCCACAAATTTTTCCCAGAAAATTATTGCACAGGCCCTACAGGACGAATTTGAGTTCTCTCTATAAATGTAGACTCCACCTCTGCAAAGTACCACAAATTCTCATCCACTCTTAGGAGATTTTTCTCATAATTTCTTTAGTTGAAACTCCCGTAGAAACTCCTCAAACTAGTGGTACAAACTTCTCACCCTGCGTCCTCTTAAACTCCTCAAATCAGTGGTGCAAACTTCTGGCCTTGCGACCTCCTAGAGATTCGAGCTGGATGAGCTTGGATGAAAATGAACCACAAACTCCAACATTCTCCTCTCCAATAAAATCTGAAATTCTCCCCTAGGGTGGCACTCTAAGTCCACCGAAAAAAGAGCTGAGATTTCCTCTCAAAGATCTCTTTGTTCTAAGCAGCATTGGTAGTCTTGGCTAAGCAACTCAAAAGTAATCTAAATCAGAAATTCATTTTTTCAAAAGCCCCGCAAAATGGTTCCTCTGCCTCCTATTTATCTTGGTTGCCCCCTTTCTCTCCTTTTGGGTCCCACCCATTCGACTTCTTTCACCCTAGCTTGTTTTTCCTAAGGGGTTTGAATTCCCCTTTTTGGGCGGTCCCACATCCCATTACCAATTTAATCTTTCATTTTCTCTAATGTTGGTGTCCTCCATCTCTCCGAAAATTAAGTGGGGACTCCCTCCACCCACTTTTCCTAAGTGTACATGCCAAAATATTTCCCAACACCCAATTGCAAAAATAGAAATTCATCTAAGAAAAATTAATTTAATTGAGGACATTACAATCATCCCCTCTTTCATTAAGAAATCAAATTTAAATGTTTTAAAGCACATTATATCAACCAACCATGGCTCTTGTGTCCATGCTGGCATTACAATCACATTTTTAAATTACAAAAATTGAGGCAAATGAATGGGTCACATTTTTAAATTACAAAAATTGAGGCAAATGAATGGGTTTTCACAAATATCATTGTGAATATAAACAAATCATTCAATCCATTCAAACATAAGAATTTAGAGGATTGACTGGGTATTAAATTTGTTGGTGTTGGAATGAATTGCCGTCAACATTAAAATAAATAGTAAAAAAAACATAATTCCACAACCCCTTAGCAATAACAAAATTATATTGCTTATTGTTTTCGGAGTAAAATCCTTGACCAAATTTTGGACATATCAAAGTTTTGGTCACACTCTTTTTACTCCAAAATCAATAAGCAATATGATTTTGAAATGTGAAAATCTACATACCCGAATTACAAAATTACAAGACTAGTTATTTATATCATTTACAATTACATCAAAATAATTGTATTTAGCTACTCTCAATTGGTGTGCTTGGGCTTATAGGTAGCATTGGCCTTGTTGAGATAAACTAAAGGTCAATCATCCTTGTCTCTTCAACTCCCTATATGCATCTCTCTTCCTCTCCCTTTTGTCTTTTGTTGGAAAGATTATTCTTATAGTTCCTTCTAGTTGTCTTTTTATTAGTGCTTAAATTGGAATATGAGCACTTTAGAGCCAAGTGGTAATTAATTGATTTACCAATGCTTTGATCTAGCATGGGGCCCTTTCCACTATCAACTATATCCTCTTGCATCACCATCAACCTCCATAGCCATAAGCTTCACTTATATAGCCCAAAGTTTTTTATTTTACTAAGTAATTACATTAATTTAAACTATAACATTCAATATGTTTATTGTAGATAAGTGAATAAAATAATAATAATAATAATA
>APFE031257364.1:0-10639 GCA_000404065.3 Pinus taeda
TATCATCTTAGATTGCATTTTAGGAATTGTATATCTACATCACACAGTGAACCTGAAAGGAAAACTTCTTAAGAAAGATCAACTATAAACTAAATTCAATGAACATAAAAACGCTTTGGAACCTAATGCACAACATTTAGAAGTCTAGGCTAGAGACGTATTCTGGTGTCGTAAAGCCTGGTAACTATCGCTTTCATTGTAGGTTGGGTGATTCCTCCTCTTTGAGACGAAAAGTGAAAGTACGGACTTGTGCTCCCACGTAGCGTCGAGTATGTATTGGAAGACCACAATAGGCTACATCCTTTATCCTTATGAAGTTGTGTCTGTCGCCATATTGATCGCAATGCATTGAACACAACATTCGGGAAGATTGACTGCCGTACCATAAAAGGTATTCTACAGTTTTGCGATTGGTTTGGTAATCCCTCAATGTAGATTTCCAGAGTAGTCTCTTTCATTCCTTTTTATACTCCTTAAAGGAAAAGGTCCACCTAAGCACTTGTCACTTCAGGCTCATTAAAAATCGAAGGTGACTAGAGTCATATTTTGATTTTTCTCGACTCTTAAAAATTGAAAAAGCAAGTTGTGTCAAAGCGTCTAAAATTTATTTTAGTCGGAATAACGCCATTGTTCCCTCGTTGGTCTTAGGTTGAGAAAAATGGGGTCCACCAACCAAGGATTTCCCCTTAGGGGAAATCCTAGTCCTTTCTCCTCTTGGGGAGATGTTGGTGCACCTCACATGGCCACATTGTCCCTCCTAGGACTGACAATTGGCTTGCACATATGGCTCTTCTTGACCTCTGTCGTTCAAACCACCGCGATTGCAGAACAATCAAATCAGCAACTAGATGATACTAGAGTTACCCCCCAACCTTCTGCTTCACTTGTTTCTTCCTCCCCTCCTTCCTCTTCGCTTGGAAAAGCTGGTGAAGCTAAAGACCAAGTAACTGAGAAAAAGAAGAAAGGGAAGAAGGAGAAAGAAAAGAGGAAGAAGGAGCCAGAGGTGAAAAGGGGCAACTTTGCATCATCTAGTGAAAATCCACACACTCAACCATTCAAATCGAAATCTCCATGTGTCATTTGCAAAGGGGACCACTATCATCAAGATTGTCCTTGCATCCCTTGGATCTTAAGGGACTCGTCTCCTCGTTTGCACAATCCACTGTCGTCAACCTATGACGATCATGTTGAGAGTACACTATCAACTAGCGAAAACGAAGTCTCTACATAGAAAGGAAAATTTAAATTTCCTTGTAGACTGTGTGAAGCCAATCATGCCATCCACTGTTGTCCCTTCCTGGATGAAGCTAAAAGAGTCTTAGATAACCATCCTACTTCACCGCTACGACTTCCCCCTGGGTATAAGAAACTCTTGCCAAGTCCATCTCTAGTTGAAAATCTGACTGACACGCCCTTGTGGTCAGTTGAAGCGTCCATCATTGAAGATAAACCCTCTGAGTCCACACAAAATGAAAGTCAAAAGGTTGAGGTGGTAGTCGAACCGGTCTTGTCTCCAGAAGGTTCGTCTTCAGATGATACAGTCACCAAAGAGAATGAGAAGGACACCGTTCAAATTCTTTTCATAAACACAGAATCTGAGGAACATGGGGGAAGTCTACCGTTCCTTTACCACAGGAAGGAAGTTCATCACGTTCATATCCAGCCATTTATTTAGTCCCACCTCCGAGCAACCTAGTCGTTTCCTTCGATTTGAATCTACTAGGCAGACCCCGTTTACCATCTAATGTACCATTCTGAATCATTGTACAAGCTTACAGAATGGTCATGGTTGGTACCATCATAGTTTAAGGGGCCTCTGTGAGTATCCTTTCCTCAACTGCTTGGAAAGCGCTTGGTTCGCCATTGCTTTTTCCTGAGATGCGAAATCTAATAGGCTTTGATAAAGGAACCAGTCGACCATTAGGGATCCTTTTGAGTTTGCCTATAACTTTGAGAGGGAAAACCATATTTCTGAATGTAATGGTAGTCCGAGGACCCTTAGATTATAATCTACTACTTGGGCGTGACTATATTTATAACATAGTAGCCATTGTCTCCTCACTCTTTCGAGTAATGTGTTTCTCGCATGAAGGTCGAATAGTCCAGCTCGTAGACCAGCTTTCATTCCCCAGCTCACACATAGAGAATAGTCAAATGCCATCCCTAACTGGTCTTTTCACGCAAGTAATGTCTCATCAATCTCCAATCCATCCACCTAAAGAACGCGAGTAATTTAGTGGACATGACTGAAACCCAGGGGGCATGCACCCTGGTCTGCTTCGGCAGGAAAAATTCAGGTATAGGGTAAGTTTCCACATAGGAATATGACTAGTTTTACACGCCCATCCGTTTAGGAAAATGTGGTTAGACTAGAATAGGATACCTCCGTTAGAAGGTAGGCCTTTCCCGATAGAACAAATGTTTTGTCTGCAAATTGAAGCGTAACCTGGGAAAGTTAGGTCTTTCCTGACAGAACAAATGTTTTGTCTGCAAATTGAAGGGTGGAGAAGAGAGGGAGGTCATAAAAGGGAATGAGAAAGGGAGAAAAGGGACATGTGTGGGGGTCTTTCTTTGATTTTGGGGTTGGATGTCATTTTAGGATTGTTGTGATTTTTGGAAACCTAAGGAACCTGTGGAGGTTTCTTGGTTTAGTTGAGAGGAGGGAAATATTGTTCATCTTGGTATGGATTATTCATTTTGGAAACACTACATCTGGTTGGACATGCGCTCGGAGGGCCAGGTAACCTGTGGAGGTTTCCTGGGCTATGAATTATTTCCTAGTTGGCTGGGAGGTAGATCTAGTTGGGTTAGTCAAGAGGAGTGCTTCACCAGGAGCAGCAGCTCAAAGGCATCTCCACCAACCATCAGTACAGGAATTCCTCTATGCATAGATTACTCACGTAAATTATTCAAATGAAATGTTCACTATAAGTTATAGGGATTAGATTGTAAATGGTAAAATTTTCATTGTTTAAAAGTCTAGTAAGAAAGTAAATTATTGCCTCTTATTGCATTTAAATTCCAGAGAAAATAGATTTACTAGAAGACCCTAGGATAGGGACTTACATGTAAGATAAATTGAAGGGTAGAGGTAAGGGATTATTAGGGAAAAGGTAAGAGAGATTGAAATGGAGGGGGCGATATAAGGAAGGAAATTAAGAGAGAGGAAATCATGTAAGGAAAAATGAGATGGAGGGAGGGATGGAGGTGTGGAGAATAGGAGAGGGAATGAGAGGATGGGAGAAAGGAAGAGAGAGCATGAGAATGAGAGATATGTAGATTATGGATATAAATAGGGGGAGTCCCCATGGGTAAGAGAGGAGAGAAGGAAGTGAGAATGAAGGAAATAGAATTTCTATCTGGCAAAGCTTTAAAGAGACATATATTTTTTATGAAGTAGATCTCCACTTAGATCCTTCCATTTCTTGTTTCTTTCTCCTCTTCAATCTCTAAATATTAGAATGTTGATTTCATAATATTCCACTCAATGATCTCCAAAACGGAAACATAAGGGCATAAGTTAAGTGTTAAAAATTCAACCCCTTATCCATTGAGTAGCATTGTATTTATAGGAGAGAAGGGAGAGGTAGGAGATCAATTTTCTATGGGATGAGATCCACAATAATGGGGAATATGTTCCAAAGTGAGTGGGAATATGACCATCAATCTTGGGACGAGATCCCAATAGGTAGGAGCTCAATTCCATGTTTTTGGGATAATATTCCTCAATAAGGATTCTAGAATTCAATTTTTATTTCTACCCTCTTAGAAAGGTTGTCAAACTTTTTAGTGGAGAACAATGCAATGCACTATGCATGTGTCAATGATTGAACCTACGACTTTGTGGTTTTCTCATGTGGATAGTGCAACAAAACTTGCAATGTCAGTTTTTAGGCAATGTAATCCAGGATTCTTGTGTTAATAATAATGGTTTTTTCTCCATATATGTAGGGGATCACTGAGAATGTTTTAGTGGAGAGGAAGAGATTTAATTTTACAATCATTTTCCTAATGGTGCAAAAATAACATGTAACAAGGAGGGGGGTTGATAGAGGTAGGGAAGGTAGAGGGACAAGTTGTGTAGTAGGTAATAAAGAAGCAGAAGATGTTACAATGAGAGTGATCGATGGAGGGAGAGGGTAGGGGAAGAAATTAGGGTTGGAAGTAGGGGGTGATATAGATACAAAGATGGAATAGGAAGGAAACAGAAGGAAGAGGAATATGGAAGAGGGAAGTTGGGAGAATGGTGGTATGGAGGGATATTGAAATAAGGATAGTTAGTGCATTAGAGTGCAAGGGATGGATGTTCGTGAGGGAAACGAGGGAAATAAGGGGGCAAGATAGGGGTTGATAATGGGAAGGAGAGATATTAAGAGATAGGATGAGATGGCAAGAGGAGGTGGAAATTTGACAATATGTGTTGGGGTTTGGAAGGAGGAGAGGGAGATAAGGTGTAGTGCAGTTGGTGGAAGGGATATAAAGGAAAGAGGTGGGCATAATAGTGGTATAGTTGGTAAATTATTGGTGAGAAGAACATGATAAGGGAGAGTGTTGGAGGAAGACGGGGAATGAGATAGAGGAGTGTAATAGAAGGGTTGGGGGAAAGACATGGTGATAGAAGGTGGAAAAGGGAATTTGGAATGGAGGGAATGTGGGATGGAGAGGGAGAGGGAGAAGAGGGAAATATTTTTTTTGAGGGGTAGGGATATTAGGTATTAGTTGGTAGGGGGTAGGAGGGTGTTATGCAACCAGCTCACAAAATAGAAGAAAAGAAAGATCAATGACTTCAAAATTAGCCTCTTTAAGGGGGAAACCTCCTTTACATTACATAAATGAAAAATTCTTGGGCTATACAAATGACAAGGCCTCCTTTCTATATATAGGAGTTTAAGGGGTCCCAATACAATCAACACCCACATAAAAATAATATTGTAGCGGTACAACAATAACAATAGTGGGCTTCTATGGGGCACAATAATAACAACACGGGGACTATATGAGCACAATAATAGAATATGGGGGTTGCACTAATAACAATAAGGAGTTACACTAGTAGTATAGGGACCTAACATGTCGCTCTCCTTCAAAAAGTGTTGTCCTCATTGCTTGAGTAGTTCTATATGGTTCTGTATAAATTCTCATCCTCCCATGTGGAATCTTTAGTGGGTACGTTCTTCCACTTGATGAGATACTTTGAAATTGATCAATTTTGTAGTTGTCGACTTCCTGTTTCTATGACTGCTTCAAGGTCCAATATGATTTTCCCTTCCTCATCAAGTTCTGGAAATATTCTTTAAACTGGGATCTTTTCACCGATAACCTTCATTAAGCATGAAGCATGAAAAATTTGCTGCACTCAGGAAGATGCAGGAAGGTCCAATTTGTATGTCATAGTACAAATCTTTTGTAACACCTTGTACAAATCGTAATACTTTGGTGATACTTTATTATCCTTCTTATATTTCTTGAGGGACAATTTTTTGTATGTTTGTAGTTGTAGAAATACTCAATCACCTACATCAAACTTCTTTCCCTGTGATATTGATCTGCCTGTTGTTTCATTCTATTCTACACCAAAGTGAGGTCATCCTTTAAGAGTTTGAGTGTTAGGTCCCTATACTACTGGTGTATCCCCTAATTGTTAAATTAGTACAACCCCCTTATTATATTTTTGTGCTCATGTAGTCCCCATATTGTTATTATTGTGCCCCATAGAAGCCCACTATTGTTATGATTGTGCCCTTACATTATTATTGTTATGTCGGATATGATTATATTATGACCCCTTAGACTCCTATATATAGAAAGGAGGTATTATCATTTGTTTCATCCAATATTTTTTCATTTGTATAATGTAAAGGAGGTTGCCCTCTCAAAGAGGCTTTTTTCTAAGGTGTTCATCTATCTTTTCTATCTTTTGTGAGCTGGTTTCATAACATTTGGTATCGAAGCTTCGGATTCTAGGGTTTCGCTGCTCCAAATAGGTCATCATGGTATTTTTGGTATAACTTTTTTTTGCGACATTTCAGAAGCTAAAAAAAAACACACTTGAGAAGAAATCTTGCTGAACCACGCATCTGAATTTCTGATCTTATCTTGCTATATTTTCGGAGATATTATATGAGGAAGTTAGGGTTTTTGCAAGCTCCATAATTTCATCTAAAATAGTTCATTGTGGTATTTTCTCTATAACCTTTTCTCTAAGAATTTTCAGAAGCTAAAGAAATAACCCATTTGAGAACAAGTCGTTCGAAACCTTGGCTCCAAATTTTAGATGTTTTCTCGCTATATTTTCGGATATATGGTTTGAGGAAGTTAGGGTTTTTATAGGCTCCTGAGGTACATCCTAAATAGGTGACCTTGGGAAAATCGTCCTAACTTTCTCTCTAAGCCACTAATTGAAATTCTGTAAGAAGTTGCAGAAAGAGAACGAACTGTAGTTTTTTGTCCATAGTTTTTAGATCCGAAAATCAAATTAGTGACACGTGGCATGTCGTACAAGTTCACTCTACTGAAACATTATATAATCAGGTTATCTTAGGAGATTGGTTATAATTATTTCTTGGAGAATCAAATTCTCATAATTAAAAGGGTTGTAATTCAATCTACTAAAACATTATATAATCACCTCATCTTACGAGATTGATTATAATTCTTTCTTGGGGAATCAAATTCTCATAATTAATCAAAAGGTTCAAGAAGTGAAAGATCACACCAAGAAAGAAGAAATGAATTTGACCATATGTTGTAATGCATTGGACAGAATTACCACTCCTCAAACTACCAATATGGAAGGACATATGAAGAAGAAAATTTTTCAAGAATTGAAAGATCACATCGAGTCTCAAGAAATAAATTCGACCATATCTTGTAATGCATTGGACGGAATTACCACTCCTCAAACTATCAAGGAAGAAATCAATCTGACCATATCTTGCTTATAATCCACT
Organism: Pinus taeda; assembly: GCA_000404065.3. Lineage (NCBI taxonomy): Eukaryota > Viridiplantae > Streptophyta > Pinopsida > Pinales > Pinaceae > Pinus > Pinus taeda. The sequence continues at coordinate 6,951 of APFE031257364.1, forward strand.
CTACTGAAACATTATATAGTTAGGTTATCTTAGGAGATTGGTTATAGTTCTTTCTTGGAGAATCAAATTATCATAATTGAATCAAAAGGTTCAAGAAGTGAAATATCACATCGAGAAAGAAGAAATGAATTTGACCATATCTTGTAATGCATTGTACGAAACTATCACTCCTAAAACTATGAATATGGAAGGACATATCAAGAAGAAAAATGTTCAAGAATTGAAAGATCACATCAAGTCTCAAGAAATCAATCTAACCATATCTTGTAATGCATTGGAAGAAATCACGAGTCCTCAAACTATCAAGATAGAAAGACATATCAAGAATAAAAAGGTAAGAGTGTCAATTGATTCGGGCATTACCCATAATTTTATTGATTGTAAGATAGCCAAGGAATTTGATTGCTTCCTATGTGTTAACTTTAGGTATGTTCTATGCTAGAGCAATTTATTTAATTTCTTTTCCATATTAGCAATCACATAAGCATAAAGTAAATTGCAGATAGAACATAAATATAAATCACATAAGACAAGCCAAGATAGAACATAAATATAAATTGTGCACTGAACTTTTCTGAAATCGCTTGAGCATGTTACCATCATCCATATTAATCTCCCCATGGAACTTCATGAAACCTGGATTGATGGTTTTCAAGGTATGATAAAAACAATTTTCCTCTCTATGTATTTTGGCCTCCTGTAGCAAAGCAAAGCCCTCCTATAGAATTTTAGGGGAGTGAGGAAAATGCATAATAAAGGCTTGGGTGATGGGAAATACCATAGAAATGGTTGAGGGTGATGGATTGAAATTTCCTTGGTCCTTCTTGAGAAGTTTTCTTAGATGGTAAGAAGTATAAGGTTGGTTGTTTTTTACTTTTTTTCTTGCCTCATTGCTCATTTATTTATTTTTCTCTTTTTGTGGTGCTAACCTATTTATTTTCCTTACGAAGGTGGACAAGTACTTACATGCAAGTACTTATATGCAACTCGAAAAAGAAATCTCTTTTTGTTTTTTTTTTCATCCTTTTTCCTTTTCTTCTCTTTTTTTTTTCATTTTTTCTTTAGGCCTACTAGTTGCCTCAATGAGGTTTTAAACTAGTAGGTCTACCTAGGAAACTTAAAGGAAGCTTTCACTTAGGATATTTCCCTTATTTTCTTTTTTCTTTCCAACCAACTAACTTCCTTAAGGAGGTTTCCAATCAATGAAACAATCTCGAGTGCCTAAAAAGAGGTTTTCACCTGAGATTTTATTCTTTTCCTCTTATTTTTTATTTTTCCATTATTTATTTATTTATTCTATCCTACTCTACTTGAATAGATCAAAATATATTTCAAGTATATGAATACTTCCAATGGATCCATGTGCACATCAAGATGATATATAAACTCATGTGTAGGCTCAAAATATATTCTTTGACATGTACTTGAATTTTAGAGACCAAATTATTTCATATTGACGATATCAAGTATTGTTTAAGAAGAGAGTGATGCTCCATATTGTTGATTTTCTAAAACCAAACATAAATATAATTTTGATTCCCTTGGATCGCTTGCTGATTTGGAACATTCTTCATGTCTTCTTCTACCATGTCATTCAAATCTTCCTCTTTTTGCTAATTATTCTATTGAACACATGGAGGATCTGATGGTAAACATGAGGAAACTTTCTCAATCTCTGATTTTGATGGCTTCTCTTCATCAAGTAAAACCCATGATTCTTTGGTCTTCTCATTTGAATCTTCTTTTTCTGAATGTTGTCCTTCAATTACATCAAGAGAATATATTTTTTGTAATACTCTTTGTGAGCTAAGATGAATATCATTGATATCAATAGGAGATGTTAGAAAGTGTTTTACCTAAGAATTGTAATTGGGTTGAGCTACTTCCATGTATGGGTTTGGAAATGGTGGCACAGGTAGTTGAGTGGAAGTGGATCTTTGAGGTGGATTTGGTTGTGGTGGACGTGGATGGTAAGGATAACATGGAGTTGGGTATGGGCGATATTGAGGAGAATATTGAGGATATTGTGGATTTCTCCCATAAGGTCCTTTCCAACCTTGTTTCCAAGATTGGTTTTGGGGTTGAGATGACCAAGGTTTCCAAGGAAAGGGTGTGCTCCAATTACTTTCAGATGGATGTGCATAACCTTGACATTATGAATTAGGTTTTAGATCATACTAGGTTGACTAGGCACCCATGGTCCTCTTGGAGCTACATAACATAGCTTCTTTAGTGACTGACTTGCTCTATTTTCCTCTTGGTAAACTTCCTTCAACCTTGGTAATGATGGGGAATATTTAATAGCATGTGATTCTGCATGGACAAAACAAATATCAACATCTTTGTTTTCCTTATTTTGCATTCTTAGCATTTCTACTTGTTCACTTAGATTGCTAAGAATTTATGTTTGAAAGTCATGAAACAAATTTCCAAGTTTAACTTGACTTACCAATCTTGATGCTGATTTACTTACTCTTGCCCTTCCTCTTGATATGTGTTTGCATGTTTCAAAAATTTCTTCAAATGATAATTGATATACATCACCTCTACTCATGAGATCAAGGAGATCAATCCACTCATCCCAAATTGTCCTAAGAAAGAGGGTTTTTAGTGTGTCAAACCCTAAATGATGTAAATTTTCCCTCTCAACATTATACACGAACCTCTCTATTAGATCATCAAAGTTCTCCTCTTCTTTTTGATTCATTCTAAATATTTATTCTTTAAGATCATGATATTTACAATTTTATAGAAATATATTTTGCATATCATTCCATGATCTTATTGAATTAGTTCCTAAAATCATAAACCAATTAAGACCTCTATCCTTTAATGTTTCTAGAAACAATATCAACTTTTGAGTGTTTAGTAAGTAACAATAAGATCTACAAACAATTTAAAATTAAGAGAGAAATGTTTTCAGATCCTTTGACCTCATACCATGGAATTTTACAAGGAAATATGGAGGGATGTTCTTCATATGAACACTAACATCAATATCTTGAATGGGAAATCCAAGAGGATAATCTTCATTGTTATCATCTCCATCTATTTTTTATTTCTCTGCCACCTCTTCTTCTTCTTCCTGCAGAAGTGGATGGTGATGTGGTTCTTACTGCACCACGTGATGAAACTAGGAGGGGCTAGTGTTTGAGAAGTAACTTTTTTATTTATTTTTAGAATAAGAATACTAATGCAATGCAATTTTCTATTTTCAAAACCAAATATGCCTAGTGAAAATCTTTTTTTGTTTTTTCATAAAGTAAAAGCAATGAATTAGCTATGAAAGAAAATAATGCATACTTTGACCTCCCCAAAAATGATGCCAAAAAGTGATGAGACCTAGTATTGCAACAAGAATGTTGCGATTCCCAAGGCTACCAACTTAAATTATCAACCCAGGGTTTGTACAAACTTAAGAGATGTCAGCACTATATGTGTAGCATACAATGTGTCCTTATTTCATTGATATGATTTAATGGAGTGAATTTCATGAAATCAAAGCCTAAACTAATTGCATAAATGGAAACTTCACTTTGAAAGTAAATTAATCCTAGGCAAGAACAACAATTTGTAATTGAAGTCCTAAGTGCATGAATTCAAATAAATAGGCCTAATCTACTTTGTAAAAAGGCATGTCCTAATTGGTGTTTATTCGTCTTAAATCATGGATTTAGAGCCTAGTGGCC
>APFE031257366.1:0-10331 GCA_000404065.3 Pinus taeda
CCTCTTTCATTCCAACGGATAGTTTTAAAATTGGCACCGTCTAAAAAAGCAATTATATTTAGAAAACTGGCATGTTTTTATTTTTATTTTTATTAATTTCGATTCAAGATTTTTCTATCAAAGATTCCATATATTTTAATTTTAATTGTGTTTCTTTCAATAATACGCTAGCCCGTAACAACCCTTTCACAGAATGACAAATCCGCTCTCTTTCCCACTGATACGTTGCCCTCCATCTCCTCTTTCGGATTTTCAAGGAAAGTTTTAAAATTAGTTCCCAACATCATCCCAAAAAGGAAAGTTTTAAAATTGCTTACCACTCCCATCCCATAAAAACAAATATATTTAGAAAGCTGACCTGATTTTTAGTGTATTTTTGTTTCTCGATTTAAGATTTTTTTGTTTTTTCAATTCTTTTATTAACTCACACTCACACTCACTCAACTCACTCAAACAGACTCACACTCACTCAACTCAGATTCACAGATTCACACTCACTCAACTCAGATTCAGAGATTCTTGTCTTGGAGCTCCATGTCATGTCTAGTCTCATCTGGTATGAGTTTTGTGTGGTCTGGTTTTGTCTGGTATGGTCTGTGTTGTTGTGTTGCGAGGTATTGGGAGGAGGAGAGGGTAAACATGACATCTATTCAATTCAATTTTTAATCAGCAGGAGCAGGAGCAGGAGCAGGAGCGAAAGGGTTCAATCCCAGGCAGATATATGAGGAGATATCCACCCACATCTTTCTCGATCCTGGCAGGCAAATTTATGTACCTATAAGATCTGTTTTCTTTTCATTGGGTTTATTTTTTTCAATCTTGGTATAGATTTTAGGTTAGCTTAGTAAGTGACGGCATACATACATTACAGGGTTTAATATGAATTTTGTCTGTTCAAGAAGTATTATTGAATTGCTCGGCTAAGCTAGCTTAAATATGAATTGGTATTGGTACCTGCATCAGTTTTCGAATCCACAGGTGTGCGGAAGGATTGAATCCAGGTAGAGTAGGTAAATTTCTTTGCATCTTTCTGGTTATACATATATACATGATCAACAAAATGATGAGTGGGATTAGCAGGAACTAATTTGGTCTGGGATTGGCCCTGTAATTTGATTTGGGATGGGCCCTGCATAATTATGAATCATAACCTTCATTATGACATAAATATTTATACGCCCCATAATTGCTAGTACCCATTTTAAATTCTAAAAAAATAAATCAGGCATCAGATGCAACTAATAATTTCATTTCAATTAATGTAAGAACCGAGATTAGCATAGAAGTCGAGTAATTCAGATTCAGTTCACTATGTCCTACGTATAATTTACAGCCACACACTCAAACAAACTGAGTTATTCTAGCAACCAACGACAGTTCACCGCACTCTTTGTTCATTTAAACTTTGAGATTTATTCCAGCGGCAGTTCACTGATCTGTGCGTCCAAAATATAATTAGTTACAGTCTTGAAGGAGGTCTTGAACCTCCGTTCTGTTGCCGAGATTTGAACCCGAGTCGCCTTGAAAGCTTATGACATATTGAATCCAAAAATATGATTAGTTACACTCTTGAACGTCCGACCTGCTAAATAAGGTTTCGTTGCAGGGAGTTGAACCCGGGTCACCTTGAGAGCTTATGAAATATTAAATCCAAAAATATGATTAGTTACACTCTTGACTCTTGAAGGAGGGCTTCAACCTCCGACCTGATGGATGACGTTTCGTTGCCGGGATTTGAACCTGGGTCGCCCTGCGAGTTTATGAAATCTTACATCCAATATATAATTACTTATAGTCTTGGAGGGCTTGGACCTCCGACCTCCTGGGTAACGTTCCGTTGCCGGGATTTGAACTCGGGTCACATTGACAGTTTATGAAATATTGAATCTAAAATATAATTAATTACATTGTTGAAGTAGGGTCTGAACCTCTGACCCGATGGGATTATGGCCTGTGGCCTTCGGATTTTATGAAATATTAAATCCAAAATATAATTAGTTAGACAGTTGAAGTAGGGCTTGAACCTCTGCCATATTTATTCCAGCGATAGATCACTTATATGTGTATTTATCAGCAAACTTTGAGGGTTTATGAAATATTACATCCAAAATATAATCAGTTGAAACGAGGGCTTGAACTTCCTGGGTAACGTTTCGTTGGCGGGATTTGAACCTCTGACCACATGGGTAACGTTCTGTTCGCTGTGGTTGTGGTTGCATATATGCAGGTCTCTCTGTGGTGGTTCCCAACGTCCCTGAAATGCATTTCGCAGTTTCAATGGAATGGGTCGTTCTTAACACAATGCCTGCTCTGCTCAATTCAAACCAATTCTTGCCTCTTGTCACAGACGGAACTCAGCCTCAGCCTCAACCTGGTACTCAGAGCTAGATCCATCCGTCACAAAACATGACCTCCACCCGCTGTTGCGCTTTAATTCAATTCAATTCTCTGATACCCATGGAAATTGGTTTGCACAGCCCAAAACAGTAGGTCTATATGGTGCTGATAAACAGGGCCATGGAACTTGGCTAACAAGCAGGCTTGATAATGTATGTATGTATAAAATGTGTAACTTATCTCCAAGAATTTGGGAGGATTAAATAATTGAATGCAAGAGTTATGTTGGGAGCTAAGCGGTTATAGCCTATATCAACTATGCAGAGGACGCATATATTTCAGAGTAATCTCAACTGAATACTTTTCCTTTTCTCACATGACGTGACTCAGAGAGTTGCATGACCTGTACTTGTACTGTGCTGAAAATATATTATGCGGGGCATGGTTATCTTGGATTATTTCTCTCCCTTTAAAGGTCGACAGGACAGTATAAAAATAGTGGTAAGATTCGTCCAATCCTTTCATTCTAAAATTTCATTCTGTAGATGTTAGGATTCCAAATTATGCACTGTTTTGTTTTGTTTTTACACCTGTCCAGGTTCTTCTCACAAAGGAATGGGGTTCGGGTGGGAGTGGGCACGAGGGTATTTTAATTTAATTGGATAACCCAATCTAGTGATCAATTTGATGATTTGATTGTTGTAATTCATTTTCAGCGTTGATGATTTGATTGTTGTAATTCATTTTTAGTGGTGTGATGGGCTCTCCACTGGGATGGGATGGACGCACGGAGGAGACCACTCCACTCCACTCCACTGATTGATGGGCTTTAAGATACACCATAAATATTAAATTTATTTATTTTTGGCTGGGTAGATAAACCATAAATATTAAATTTTAACAGTTAGGAGTAAAAAACGTCGTAAAAGAAAAATAATATATATAAAGCATTTGTGCATTTTTTGTTATAGGAATTTATGCAAAGTAGTTTTGTATGCAAAATATTTATGTATAGCATAGATTGTCATTGACTTTTAAAATATATTATTTTTGCAGATAATGACTGGAATATATGTGTATGGCCAAAGCATTCACATCTCCATCATGTTCATGACATAAGACACATTGATCCTCTTCAAAAGAAATTAACATTTATGTATTCATTCTGTAATTACTCTTGAAAATCTCATGATAATAAAAATTATTTTTATGTTTGAAGGGGCTAAAAGCCCCTTCTCAATGCCCTTGAGAATGAACCATGGTCATTCTTAAGGGCTTGTGCATCCTCTCTCCCTTTCCAATTTTTAGTTTTTACTTTTCCTCTTTGGTTATGTTTAAAAGTAATTAGCATCATAGGTTTTAAGTTAATAACTTCTTAATTGTTAGTATGCATGGTTTACACATTTTAAATTTTTAAATATATTAAAATAGTTATTGTTTGTGTAGTGATGTGTATTCATATTCTTTTCATGTAGCGTTTGATGATCGCTGACATTTTTTACTTTGTTCATGATTGTGTATGACAATGTTTGCTCTTTGAGTTATATTTAGTGTTTGTATTTACAATGAATGTGAATTGCATGTTGATATGTGTTCTAAAATGTGTGTATGTGTGTCCCCCTTAGGAATGACTATCTACAACATGTCTTCTGCCATGATTCAAATTTGATGTGCAATATGTGTATATTTGCAACATTTTGTCTTCAACAACTCCAGCAAGCCCATCGATACTTTATGGCTTCTCCTCCAGCACAATCTCTGAGAGACTCTAGCATTAAGACAATGGCTACCTGTGGACCTGTCAGAACTCCCTCAGGAACGCCTCACCTTAAATGCCTGGACCATGGACTTTTCCTCTCCGATCCAAATCAACCCCTGTTCCCCATCCAGCTCTGCCTCTCCTCTAATCTGGTCTCCCCCTGCTCCCAATTCGTTCAAATTAAACTTTGATGGCGCGGCTAAGGGAAACGCAGGACCTGCTGGTTACGGAGGAGTCTTCAGAGATGAAATGGGCACAATCAGACACATTTATCATGGCAATATCGGCATCGACACCAACAATGCAGCAGAGCTGGAAGGAATCTGCATAGCAGAGCAAGAAAACTTGTACTCTCTTGAGGTTGAAGGAGACTCTTTCATAATAATAGCAGCGATCATCAGAATCCAGGCAGGCTCCCCAGCTTCTAAAACAGCCACAAGTTGGAGACTACTCAGCAGACTGGAGCAAATGGAGGAAAGGTTGCGGATACCCCGAAGCATCACTTTCAGGCACATAAGGCACACAGCCAACAAAGTGGCAGACAGAATGGCCAACCAAGGGGTCATTCAGCAGATTAACAACTTCTCAAGCCCTCTCAGTGATACAAATGATGAACAACTACAGAAGGAATGCATCGCTCTGGCGCAACAGGACTATTCAATCCAGGCAGAGAGGCGTTGATCGGAATGCTAGCAAGATAAGGTTGGAGATGTCAAGCAAAGGATCACTCACAGGTGCCATTGGTCACCGCCAATGTCCAGCTCCTCTCACTAAGGCTCGAAACTGGCCATGCAAGTCAATGAAGGCGGTCCTCCTATGTTCAAACAGGCCCACTTCTGAGCTGGAGAATGCCCATAGCTGGCAATGCATTTTTGGTCAGGAAGACAGCCTGATACACTCCCTTCCATCAAATGGTCAGTGTAAGCATCAGGCGCACTCATGGTTCAGCCGAGACACGCGCAAACTACAGATTGGTTTCCAATCGATCCGAAAACATGCTGATCTAATGCAAATTTGTCATATGAGTATGTCAGAATGCCACGGTATTGGTTAGAAATGTCAAGGCTGCGGCCCTGCTGTAAAATACTTTGTTTTTAATATAGAAATAGTCTAATTAAGAAAAAAAAATATTTAAATTTAAATTTAATATAATTTAATCTTTATATAAAATATTTACTTTATAAAAAAATATTCAATTTTTAATGATCCAAAAAACTTTTTAAATAATATAACAATATTCATTATTTAATAGTTACATGTGTTTATATGCATATATATAAATGATTAAAATAAAATATGTTGTAGTTATATTTTTTTAATGTTTATAAAGATTAATTTATGTACATGTAAGATCTGTTTTCATTGGGTTTGATTTTTTTTAAACCTTGATACAGATTTTAGATTGGCTTAGTAAGTGACGTCATTGTTGGTTTGGGATTGGCCCTTTTCAACCTGTAATTTGATTTTGGATCGACCCTTTTAAAGTTGTTAAATATCATGGGTCGTTCTTAACACAATTGTTAATGCTTGCTGTGCTCAATTCAATCACTGCCCGGTGCTGTGTTGCTGAAAATTGAAGCGCTTCAATTCTCTGAAACCTATGCCTGCTGTTGCGCTTCAATTCAGAGACAATTCTCTGATACCCGTGACCGCTACTGCACTTCAATTCAATTCAAATTCTCTGATACCCATGGAAATTGGTTTGCACAGCCCAAAAACAAAGGTCTATACGGTGCTTATTAAACAAGGCCATGGAACTTGGCTTGCACTGCCAAAACAAGCAGGTCTGATAATGTATGTATAAAATGCGTAACTTATCTCTTAGAATTTGGGAGGATTAAATAATTGAATCGTATATTATATTGTCTCGTGCAGGACTTATGTTGGGAGCTAAGCGGTTATAACATTTATCAACTATGCAGAGAACGCATAGATTTCAGGGGAGTCTCAACCGAATACATTTTTTTTTCACATGACGCGACGCAGAGAATTGCATGAACTGTACTTGTACTACTGTGCTAAAATTATTTTATGCGACATGGTGGACAGGACAGTATAAAAATAGTGGTGAGATTCGTCCAATCTTTTCATTCTAAAATCTCTTTCTGTAGATGTTGGATTTCAAATTATGCACTATTTTGTTTTGTAGCTGTTCAGTTTTTTCTCTCACAAACGAATTGGGTTTTGATTTTAATGATTCGGCAGAACAGTTGGATTCAATAGCCTTTCCTTTCAATATGTTTGACAAAGGACGCACATTCAAACAATGCACTTATTTTGACGAGATCAGATCCACAGGGGCCGAGTATTATGAAGGGTTTTTTGGTTTGTTTTTCCAGGATTGATTAGGAGGGTTTTAATGATTGCACTCTGTTCTTTCGCTGAGAATGAATGAGAAGGTAATCGAATTTATGGTGGAGATGAAGATCCTTCTCTCTTTTCAAGTGAAATGATGAGCGGGCTGAGTGTTATGAAGGGATGACCTAGAAGGACAGTTTCTCCCATATATGGAGAAGATGAGCAGTGTGGAGTGTTATATGGAGAAGATGCGAAGATGTGGAGTGTTACATGGAGCAGATGAGCAGTGTGGAGTGGAGGGGGTGGAGCTCGTGCCGGTATTCCCATCCCAAATTTATATATACATATATATGCCCTACGCCCTGCCTGTACTCTAGTGGGACCGACCCCGACCCTGTGCGTAGAACAAATTCCGTACAAAAAGCTCAAAGGAAAAGGCACGTCAACGAGCGAGCGAGCAGTAGCTTCATCTGATATTATGGGAATCACAAATCAAAATGTCTGACCTGACCACTGTGTGTTTTCTATATCCTTCCCAACCGCAGTCCACTCGATCTAGTCATCTATCATGCAAATATGGGTATATTTTCTTATTTTTCATCATGTTATACATTAAAAATGGGATAACCCCACCCCAGTGAACTTTATAAGTTTGATTTGATTGTTGTAGGTTTATTTTCAGCTTCTCCACAGGAATGGATGCAAGGAGCAGCCAACTAATTGATGGGATTTAGGATGCTGCTCCTTCCGTGATTGATGGGCTTTAGGATACGCAGGTGTCAATTTTTTTTTGATTTTGTTTTTCTTTTCAAAGTTTTTGTTAGATAAATCATAAATAAATATTAAATTTAGAAATAGAAATGAAAAAGAAAAAGGATAGTTTTGTGAGGTAAGAATAGATTATGTATATTTTTTTATTGTCACTGACTTTTAAGGAATATTATTTTTGCAGAGAATGACTGGAATATATATGTATGGACAAAGCATTTACGTCTCCCCCTGTTCATGACAAAAATTAGCATTTATTTATTCATTATGTAATTACTCTTGAAAATCTCATAATAAAAAATTATTTTTTGTTTGAAGAGGCTAAAAATCCCCTTCTCAATGCCCTTGAAAATGAACTATGGCTGTTCTTAAAGGCTTGTGCATCCTCTCTCCTTTTCCACTTCTTAGTTTTTAGTATGTAATATTTAAATGCATTAAAACAACTCTTGTTTTTGTATTCATGTTATTTTATGATTGATGGCATTTTTGTACTATGTTTGTGATTGTGTATGTTAATGTTTGATGTTTGAGTTTTATTTAATGTTTGTGTTTACAATGAATATGTATGCCATCAATCACAAACATAGTTCAATATAAATAAAACATTTTTTATTTGAATATTTTACATATATAATTAAAAAATGTATAATATCTTTCTTAAGGGAAATTGGAAATTGTTTTATGTATATTATTTTATTTTTCCTTTTTAATCTAGTTACAATATTACCTATTATTATAATAATTAAATTTAATTTTAAGGGGTGGTAGGTGTGACACAGGCAAGTTCCCTCTGCGAACAGAGGCAACCCCTCTAGCCCTAGAGTGGGTCTAGTCACCGCAAAGACAATACCAAAGAAAAATTCCTTAGAAAGATGGTGTTATGAAGGCCTACCTTCATATCGATGTTCAATGAAGTCCTCGTCGTGTCATTCTAACTCTTGTTATTCTAATCACTTGTACCTGAAAACAACATGTAGAGAAACACCACGAATGTAATAGGAAACAACTAAACAATCTACTTGAAGAGTCAAGGAACCTCAAGCTATCGACATACAATTTCAACATGCGATATAGGAAACAAGCTATTGATTTGTATTAATATAAATCAAAGTAAAAATTACAACCGAACCTTCATGTCGTAAGTCTCCTCGAAGGTTTCCATCGGTATGTCTCCATAAGCATTTACTTCTGAACCATCTCCCAAGGGAACAAATGAATCTCTCTTCAGTTCGAAAGGTTGATGCTAGAAAGTTCTCAAATCAACTCTCCTCAAACAATATCAAGACAAAATACATATGAGGCTACTTCCACACTCCAATAACACTCTCTACCTCTACTCCACTCTTAGTAACCTGAAACTATCAACTTACATCTAGCTATTATCCAGTTACATCCAAGCTACCTCCAAGCTTTCTCCAAGCTAACTAATCTCATTCATGGAGGAGACATGTATAGGAGGGAAAGGTTCCATAAGAGATGGGAGGAAGAGCTTATCTCTTAGGGAGGTTGCACAAATGGTGGAACAACTATCCCAGAGGAGAGAGGCGAGCTCAACTGACCCAACAACTAGCCCTAGGACCGCCCATGAAGCAATTTCATCTTGAAGTTTCGACGAGTTGTTTAAAAAACTTGCCAAATCTGGGTCGGCGCGAGTGCAACATAGGGACAGAGCGAAGCCTCCGCTAGGGCTAATGTTAACTCGACCATCTTCGTGGGAGGGATAACTTCTGACCCTTGACGACCTAGAAACTTAGGCAGAAAGGGGTCTGCTTCAGGGATAATGAACTGCGACAATCTTCCTAAGATTACAAGGAAGGTTTTGGTTGAGGAATCTCTTATTATTTGAGCATGTTTTGGATACCACTGTCATTTATTGCAATAACCAAAAGTGGGATTCACCTTTCATAGAACCCCATGTTCCAGGACCGCTCATAGCATATTGATATCAGGTTCCACTTTATCCAGGATATAATACAATGGGGAGCAATAAGGCTCCATCACATCAGGACTGATGAACAAGTTGCTGACATTTTCACAAAGCCCTTGGGGAAGGCCAAGTTCTTAGCCTTCTGAGAGAGGTTTGGAGTCGTGGAAAGGCCCTCCCATGAGGGTCACTCTTGACTTGGACATTGAGCTTTGGGAGCTCCTAGGGGCATGGGGTACTTCTTTGAGCTATATGAGCACAAGGTGAGTGGTTCAACTTCCCTTATGGAGTATATATACCCCAATATGATTGAGCACAAGGTGAGTGTTCCACCTTCCCCTATGGAGGAAAATATTTGAGAATAGGGTGAGTGGTTCACCTTCCCCTATGGTTGATGTCATATGCATAGGATGAGTGGTTCATCTTCTCCTATGATTAGGATGAGTGGTTCACCTTCTCCTGTGATTGCCCCAACATACATCATACCCTTACTGTCTGAGACTCTTGGGAAGTACCTCTCATAATCCCTTTGTCTCCTTAATTAAGGGATAATCTCCTTTATTTTAGGAATAACTGTTGCATGACTTCAAAAAGACTTCTAACTTGAATTTATCCAACTAATTAATCCATAACGAATTATTTAATTATTTCCAAGCAGATGGTGAGACTAAATTCGATTTTGATTCACAATTTTAATTCAAGGACAAATTAAAATTGGAATATTCTGGATTCTATTTTTATCATTTCTTGTTGCTATTTTCAACAGATGGGGTCGAGGATGTCAGTTTGGGCTCCTTTCCCCTATAATGATGGAACTACCTTAGGGGATAAGTCCTTCTCCCACGAGAAGAGGATCCATCTCCCATTCATATTTCCTATATAAACCTCCCTTCTTCCTAAACACAAGCTAGTCCTGGTGTTATAGTGGCAGAATTTTGGTTTGAGTAGACAAGCAAGCTATTACTAGTTGTAACTATCTAGTTGTGCGAGGGAGAAGTGTGTTCTGGTTTGGAGTGAAGCCTAACGAGAAGAGCTTTAAAACTATTGTTGATTGAGGCCATCATGGAATGCTAGTAGAGGTGTGTGGGAACGTGGTCTTGTCAGAGGAGGACTGCAACGTCAAGACAAATGGTTGTAATCTCTCTTTGATATTAATATATGCAACCATCGATAGATTTCCTACATGTTTTGTAATATTATATATTCATGGCTTAATGTTTCTTGACTTGTTAAGTAGGTTTAATT